>JAHWFP010203103.1:0-43238 GCA_023313725.1 Lithobius niger
CAGGATACATGGATTGAGTGAGCGAAGCCACCTTACCATAACTACCCATCTTCAAGAACATGCATTATTTAAATTACAAATTTCTCTATTATGGGGCTGGTGTACTACTAGATTCGCCCGTCTTCATGACGGGCTTTACAACTAGTGTTTTAATAATTCTTTTTTAAAAATAAATAAGTGTTTGCGCAGGTTTTCGTTATAATTTTCTGAACCGTAACGACGAAAGGGATCGATAGGTATACCACTCGCCATGGCTGTTTGCTGTGCCGTGAATATCACGTCACTGGGCTAGTCCAATCAGACGGCCAAACAGCCGCTGTGCTCGTTCGTCATTGGCTAACTCATGGTGACGTCACGGCAAACAGCCATTGCGCATGGTTTAGGTGAAAATTAAGTAGCTCGATAGCGGGAAAAGTAAGATTTCCAAATAATTAACGAAGAAGCCTGGTATCTCTCTCACTGACCTTACCTGATGGGTGGTAAGGTATTTTACCATGGTTACTATTCTAGACACCAAGTACCTCAGCTTATACTTGTACCTGATACAACGAACTAGTTTTATTATTTTGTTTTAAAGGTGTACAGAGAATATTTGCGCAGATTGCTTTATACCAGTAACTTCCTTAAAGTTCGTTAACGAATCTATTTACAAGCGGCCTAAAGCAGAGTCTTTGGCGTCGACTGGATTATTGTTGTCTCGCCAGCAAATTAGTTTATTTAGTTCGGTTTTGTGCGCGTGCCGCGTGCGGACGTCGGTCGTTACTGAGCACCCACGTGAATTAATTAACTTTTTATTTCCCGCTTTCGTAGTCTTAAAATGTTTTTACTTTGGTTTCAAACGGCTTTTAACTAAGCCAATTTGGTTTTCTAACAGTAGAGGATCCTGCGTCACATTTTAGGAGGTTCGGTTTCCGAATCATCTGTGGGTTTACAACACTTTGTCGATAGCGGTTCCACTTCCAGATATTAGAGGTGGGGGGAGAGGAAGCATTTGAAAGTGATGGCGTTTTTTAAGGCCTTTTTTAGCATTTGAAAACTTCTGAAAACCTTTTTTTATTACCTTAAAAGAAAATGATATTACTTTTAAACAAAGTTTTTTTTTACCCGTAATTTTCGGTTTATGCTGAAAATTGTAGGCATAAAAAAATCTACTTCATGTATAAAGATTTGAAAGGTCTCAGTCCATGCTTCCTATGGAACGGCAAACGCATATTATCCACCATCATATCATGCCTTCGTTGATGGTAAGGTCTCTAGATTTAAACAAAAATATTAAAAACTACAATTAGAGCTCTATGTCAGCTGAAAGAATTAAGGACGCGTTTAACAACGACTCGCATTTGCGTTCACGCGGCTTGAATTTAATTGCGTTGGCAAAGATGTCGTTGTCGTGGTAACGACGCTATTTGGATTAGCTAATTCCGACGTCGTTTGAATAAATGCTTGCAGTCTTATAATCCGTAACAATAAGATCAAGAATTCGTTCGGACGAAATAATTTTAGCAATTTCTTCTGAACACGTTAATGACTGTTTCGTTGCGAGCCGGTAGAGCTAAAACCGCCGCCATGTTGAAATTTCAGATGATTTCCAGCCTCTAACTGCGAGAATGCAAAGGCGAGTTATTGCTTAAACGTGCCCTGAAAGGCTTTCGTTTGATCACTATCGAGCGTGTGAGAGCAAATAAAAAGAACAGAAACAATGAAATAATAAAATGAACATATACAATGTCGTTGAAATATTTGCGCCTCGTAAATAAATAAATAAATAAATAATAATAAATTTGTTGCAAGATTGACAAGGCAAACAGGTCCGACAAGGATCATAAGTTTCACTTACTGTCAGCCTTATTTAAACAAAACAATCTACAAGGTGTCAACTACAAAGTTTAAAGAGAAATGCAGTGGTTAGGTTTTAATAGGAATGGTGTAAGGTCCGCAGAATTATATATGTTACAGCTGGGTATCTCCTCCTTCAATGAATTCCAGGCTTGGACCACCCTTACAGCAAAGAATGACGTCTACAGGGTAATCGTGACGTTTGAGCAATCAATTTAAGACTATGGCCACGTGTCCTATGGATCGGGTAAAAGTCAAAAAATGGCAGGTCAACATCGAGGAGACCATGGCTAGCCCTGAATACCAAAATAAGGTCCGCCTTAACCCAGCGAAGTTCTAAAGAATCGATTTTTAAAGATTTTAAGCGTTGATGATATGGAACATTTCGCATACCGTGTAGTCGCTTAGCAAACTGGCGTTGTACCGCCTCAATGAGATCAACGTCCTTAAGTAGATACGAGGACCACACTGGACTTGCAAACTCCAGTTAGGGGTTGAACATAGACCTTGAAAGCCCATACCTTTGTAGGAACATCTCCTGAGGTGTAGCAGTGCTGGACAATTGCCAGCCGGTGATTTGCAGAGGAGACAATATGCGCACAATGGATCAATGATTTTAAGTCATTTGTGAACCAAATGCCCAGATCTTTATCAGGTCCACGTTCTGTAATTTTTCATTTTCGAGAGTGTAGGTAAAACAATTATTTTGACTTCCAATGTGGAAACTCATTCATTTTTGTGAGCTATCGGCAGTTGCCAACCTGATGCCCAGCTTGAGACACACTCGATCTCAACATTTAGTGATAGGTAATCCTGCACATCCAAAATTTTAGAGTGTCGTCAGCAAATTTCTCTTGGTCTGCATTATATGGACTGCAGGAAAGATCATTTAGAAAAAAAATAAACAAGAGCGGACCAAGCACTGATCCCTGTGGGACGCCACTAACGACATCAACAGGGGAAGACCCACACTCACTAATAACAACACGTTGTGTACGGTGTGAAACAAAAACCTGGATCCAGCTCAGGAGTTTGCCTCTGAATCCGTAAGATCTCATCGAGAATACGTTGACTAACGATCAAATAACAGCCTTTAATATGCTTTTAAAGTTAAGTGCCAATTATTGTAACTGAGTGAATTTGAGCCGTTTAGAGATAAGTATAAGACAATATGTCAGTTGTTTCCATAATATATGAAAATTTTTAGGGTGACTTCAAGGTTGAAACGTGCAGGAGACTCGAACCTGAATCGGGCCAAATTTAAAAAATGAAGGAAAAAAAATGGCTCCTTGGAATCTTGGATACAATACATTTTGTTGAAAAATAGTTTCTTTCGGGAGAGGGGACCCAACAAGAGGTTTTCCGTAGCCGACATTAAACGAAACTGACCGATACCAGAACCCGATTCCGATAACCGATCTCAGTTCCCATTTAACCAAAATTGTAATACTGACGTATGTCTTTACAAAAAAAAAAAAATCCTTTTGAAAGGCATTGCATAAGCAAATCATAGGCCTAAATGCCCACAATTATTTTTTAAATGTTAGTTTAAAATAATATTGCATGTGCTAAAATCATTTTAAAACGCAAAACCCCTAGTAAAACTTAACATTTTGCCTTTTGATTTCTAAACAATAAGAGACAGCTACTTTGTGTTTGGGGCATTGAAGAGCTGGTGACGAAACCTTCAAAATGGTGTATTCAAACGTCAAAATCGGTCAGAAATAAATGAAAAATATCAATTTGGTTTGTTACCGATTTTATCTACCGATCCCGATTTCTACCGATATTGCTAATATATAGCTAAATATTCTGGTTGAATGATGTACATATATCCATTTCGTTGATTAGTACACCCATAGTAGGTAATAAAAAAAAAATTAAATGCAATGTTTCGGTATCAATATCAGCATCATTATCAAGCAAGCAATAAAACGCACTTAAAAAGAAATCAAAAGAAAAAGTTCTGGGAAACATCGTCATGTTCTTGTTGCCTAGGAACGGTGCTGAAACTGGCTCCGAAACCTTGCATTTTCAGGAATTAAATGGCTCTCACAGTGAAGCAAAACTGTTCAACAATGGTCTGGACTCCTCTGGTTTGAATGGCAGTGGACCATTGAAAAAACTAGCTGACTGGCAAATCAAATCGGTAAACATATTTAAAAATTAGAAAGCCTAAAAAATGTTAAGGAATCGACTTGTGTAATCTATTATATTGACTAAATAACCAATTAGGGACAGAAGCCAGTTAGGTTGGAAAACAGGATTTATTTCCCAAACATACTAAAAAACAAAGTTACATTTTACAGGCCTAAAATTCAAAATACAAGACCAAAGTTCAGAACCCTTCTTCACGGTAGGCTAGGGTCGAAGAAGTGAAGCTTGGAACGTTGTATTTCTTAAATAGTCACTGGTTGTTAAGCTGGACATTTCTTCTGTATCCTGGAAACGTGTCCTGGAAAACACTGGAATATTCTATTAACTGAGGAAGTTAATGACTGCAAATATATACCAGTTTCCCTTCAGATTAGAGTTCTGTCGCATCACTTGTGGACTGATCTCTAAGTCAGGTTTCAAGGCCTACTGGTATAGATGACAGTTAAAAATGAGAAAATGGTGTTTAAATTATGTAAAATTTAGTAGGCAACGGAACACAATCTTGTCTTTTTTGTTTAGGATTGTAGAATTGATTCAAGAATTCATCTACACAAGGTCAAAGTGCAGACATTTCTTTTTCACTCGGTTATTTAAAGTGGAGCGGAGTGGCTGCATTTTCTAACCACCCTTTTTAACGTGTTATTCGCAAAAATGAACATACGACAGTATCTGAAAAGGAATGTTTGTTTGAACAGTCCATCATCATTTGCACAACCAGACTGGTCTGCAACCTGCTTCCTTATTAAATCAGGGTCAATTCCAGGCATTTTTTTTTCTTTAAAGGTTAAGAAAGGGCGTTTCCTGTTGTGGAAGAAATCAGAGTAATTAGGTTGAAAAAGAAAAGTGAAGTGAAGATGAATATAAACGAAAGGCTGAAAAAATGAAAACAATACCTTTTATGGCTTAGATTTGCACACTTTCCCATTAATTCTTCCGTATCATATAGGACAAAATAATGTAGGTTTAAAGTGTAATGGAGAAAGGTTATGAAAGTAAGGCAAGAATGGGTTTGTCGCTGGGCTTTTCCTGTTTGACCTAACCATGAAACGAGCTCATATATATTTTTTTCAACAGGCAAATTGTGAATAAGCCATCAGCAAAATCAAATAAGGTGGTGCAGTAAAGCACCTTTAGGGACTTATGTTTCATTTAAGTGACGTAACCTGGATTCGAACCAGCGAACCGGTTTATCTTCATTCATACTGCTTTTACCGCCTTTACTGCCTTTACTGCCTGTACTGCCTTTACTGCCTTTACTGCCTTTATTGCCTTTACTGCCTGTACTGCCTGTACTGCCTTTACTGCTTTTACCGATAATGCCACTCGTCCGCTTCGCCACTTCGCCAGTAGACAAGTGGCCATATCGGTGAAGGTGGTTATATGACAGTTGTCTGGAGAGGAACCGGTTCGCCGGGTCGAATCCAGGTCACGTCACTTGAATGAACACAAGTGCATAAAGGTGTCTCACTGCGCTACATTATTCTATAAGTTAACGATTTTTGCTGATGGCGTATTTCCAATTTTCCTTTATTATTTACAGCGATTTATGTCAATTTTTTTTTACATATTTTTTCTTTAGATTTGTTTTGATTTTTATTTGATCTAACTGTCACAGAGTTTTTACAGTTGTGTGCGTAAATGATCAACGCAAGCAACAATAGTGAGTGCGTAAAATTATTTAATTATTAAAAAATGACAATCTGCGTGCGTGTTTGCTATTTTGTTCGCCTAAAACTCGGGGAGTAAAGTGACCTACTAATATAAGGAAAATATGAAGATAAAGAACATCAAGTTAGGCTTCTATTAGGTGCTGACGACAGTCTCAAGGCTCTGTACACTGCTATATAGTACACTCCATTGTGTAACAGCTCAGCCTCCACACAAATTGTGTACTGATGGCTGTAAACATTTAGTGTACTTCTTGACTCGGAAAGTACATAAAAAGTGTAGTGACTACACGATTCGTGCGAAGGTTGAACTGATACACAGTAAAACTGTAACGGCGTCACTGACAGACGTGATACCCCACAAACACATGAAAATACCCGTGATTTTAATTTTCAGCTGTACTATTTCGGTCTTGATCACCTACAATAAACGTGGAAGCGTATGAGAAAGACAACATCAACTTTAAAGCATAAAATACAACCAAGTACTTACAAACAGGATGGTAATAAAACGAAAATGCGAGTCAACAACAGTGGTCCGCCATCTTGAATATGATGTCACATCTACACAATATTTACAGGCAAGTTCTTAAAAACGGAATGCGCTGGTAGGAAGAGCATAAGCTACTAATGCTTTGTTCTTGCTATTTCAATCATTTGTTGCAAAAACAGCTGACAGGGTTTTAGGAACTCTTCCAAACAGGATTTTTTTCTTATTCTTTAGCTTATCAGTATAATTAATGGTAACTTGTACCTGCACCAAATTTGAATTGGTTTTAAGCCTTATTTTTTATTTTTTTTATTCACATATTTTCCAGAATTGTTGGAACTTTTAACTAAATTCCCTAACTTTTTCATGACGTTTCCAGAGCCACAAACTTCCCTGACTTTTCCAAGTTTTCATTCCAGGTCGACACATTGTTGTTTTCATCTAATTTCCTTCAAATTTAGAACTAGCACAACCTAACTGAAACAATGAATGTGCCATCGTTGCGATTACTCTATAACTGACGGTACCTTTCAGTTAGCTCGACCATTTTGAAAATATGCTTTTATGATTAGCATTCTTTCAAATTTCAGGCGTAGACAAACTAGTGGCAATGAATAAAAATGGCGACTGTATCAAGGTCATTATTAATTTGCACTGGGCGCCTTCTAGAAATAAGTTGGCCATTTTGAAATTAAAACGTTGCTAAAACTTGAAAGTTTAAAATTAAAATTTTACAATTAAAAATTTATTAAAGGATTGAACAATTTTTAATTACAAAGAGTATAAATTTTGAAAAAAAATTAAACAATTAAAGAAAATTTAAAAAATGAAAAAGACAAACTAATCAAAAATAATTCATAAGAATTAAAAGTAAATATTAGAAAGTTTAAAACATGGAATCGTTAAAAAATTGTTTTAAATGTTAAACTTTTAATGTAAAGTGATACATGAATCTGATAATCATTAGCCTCTTACCACCCACTGTCCAACTTTGTAAATCTAATTCCAACCTATTCGGACAGAACATAGAGTCTAGCATTGTAGCACAATTTCTGGTATTTGGAAAATCTGTAACATCCTGTTTTTCATTTTATGAATAAACTTTTTTTGAGTGAAGTTTGGCATTTGAGTTTTGATGTTCTAGAATTTGTACGAATCTGTGTACGAATTTCGTAGATTAAAGTAGATTGACAACAGCAAAATGGTGGGTTAAAGAACTACCAGGCATGAAGCCGAATTGGTCAACAAATGTGGTGGCCGAAAGATGTAGACAAGACAACACTTCGCTACGAATAATAGATTTCATCACTTTACTAGAACGACGATTAATCTTTGAAGTGATATGCTTGAGCAATCTGGAGCGAAACACAAGCACAGGTTTAAGTATTAAAAACAACTAGCTGTACCCCCCATGCGCGAACGAAATACTTTACTTGTTAGCATGAATTCAAAAGGGCCGCCGATGCCCCCCCCCCAAAAAAAAAAATCCTCTGTCCCCACCCCCACATCCTCCATTGTGTGGTCTGAACACCCCCCTACCCGCTCCCTCTCCCTTGGAACCCGTGATGTTTCCCGTATGCGTGAGCAAAATACTTTATTGGGGGGAGCATGAAATGAAAACAGCCGCCGAACCCTCCCCCCTTCTTGGCCCCCCACCCCACATTCCCCATTGTGGTCAGATACCCACCTGCTGCCCCCCCCCCCCCCCCCCGGTACACTCTGTCCCCTTCCGCATTCCCTGCCCTCCACCCCTGTGCATTCTTCCATTTTGTCGTTTGAATGCCTCCCTCCACCCCTGCTGCCCCTCCTTTTAATCCCCGGTGTTTTGTTTTCTTAAGGAAGTAAATAACTATGTCAGTGGAGGGCAACACAGTGTGGCTGAATTGCCCGTTGATACCAAGCGCTAAAAGGCCGCCATAACGATCGAGCATGCAGTGATTGTTACTCAACCAACTGTGAAGCTGTAATAGTCAGCCGAGTTCCATGACCACTGGTGCTACGTTCCTACTAAACTCACCTAACCTCTCCGATGAGTTTTTAAACTGTGGAAATGTTTGGTTGGTTAATGCATTTTAACGTTTTTTCCCGAAAGTGCATTACTTTTTAATCAATAGCAATATTCGTGCCAGTTCGAGCCCCGTCCAGGTTACCCCTACTTTTGTGGAGATGGGCAACAATGGAGAAATGACAACAATACTAGGTCCTCTTAACAAGCCGACTCAGGAGACCGCCGTGGCAGAGTTGGTAGAGGCGTGTGCCTCACGTTAAAGAGTTCCTTCAAGTTGCTGGTTTTCGAGTCCCGTCCAGGTTACCCCTACTTTTGTGGAGATATAAAATTAACGTAGCACTTAAAGGGTTAATGAGCTCGGGCAATAGTAGACATAGAAAGATGAAGAAAGAACAACATTCTCAGTATGCCAAATCGAGGGAAGGATTCCTGAAGTGAAAGTTAAGTTGCAAATATGGGAAAGTGGGCCACAAATGTAGTCGGCAATATTTCTGTAAAACAAAGCTGAGAAACCGTCGGGGCCTGGAGGACGACTAGGTTTCATACCAAGGAGCGTCCTACGAATTTGCCATGGTTGGAAATCAACAAACTTACAAGTTACAGTTGGCACAACAATCTGCAGAGTGAGTAAGATGGATCCGTCATCAATGATACCATTTGAAACAAATATCTCGTTAAGTTTTATTTGCTCTTATCGTCGTTTTTGGTGAAGAAAGATTCACCCGGTTTAAATGGTGGGAGCGTCCGAGATATATGCCAGTTTGCTGGCGGAAATGTCGTAACAGGGGGTGGGGGTGGGGGGGGGGGGGGGGGGGCGCAGGTTTCCCTCGGCCAAGATTGTCGCTTCCCGATCACTTCGCCAGCCAGATGCGAGAGTAACTTACTGGTCACAGCACTAATTACAACGACTCATCAGATCGACGTCAGGAGACTGTAAAGTCTTCACGGTTTAACCCTTTAAGGACTGCGTGCGCGCTAAGAACTTATAACTGACTTGTAGAAAAAAAATCGCAGCTTCTCACCCAGTTGAGGTAAGGGAATAAAACCTGTGTCATTTTTATCCTTAATGATCTGGCTTTCATATCCCAGTTTAAATATCCCATATCCCAGTTTAAATCTGGTGTTTTTCGTCCCAGTTTAACGAAGCACAATGGCAATCTGGCGCCAGGTGGCGCCCCCCCCCCCCCGGGGGGAAGTTGTCAACTTTGTAGCTCGTTTTAATTCAGTGATAAACAAGTCCCATGCCAACTCAATGGAAGTTTTAGTGGATAGATTAATTTTGCTCTAGTTCGTGAACACCAAGATAAAACTTTAAATATCGTAGTTTGCCTGACTGCAAAACGTTGGTCTTAGTGCAAACCTAGGTGCAAATTGCATGCTTAGGGGCACAATGAATAATATTGGGAAAACAACATTTTTTTATAGGCTAATTTTAAACACGACTTTTCCAAAGTATTTTCTAAAACTATTTAATCTTGTTTTAACTTCTGAGGTGACATTAATAATGGTCACTGTAAAGAAATGCAGTAAAAGAAATTAACACAAGCATTTCAGTATGTATCGCTTTTCTGCAAAAAAAAAAAGTCACTTTCATTGGTGGATGAAGGTCATTCCTAATTGTTGCATTGTTTCACACTTAATCTTCCCAAATGGGACTAATTGCTAGCATAGACGTAGTAGCTCTCATGCGACAAAATTATTTCGCTATAATAACTTTTTGTTTAAACTAAAGCAGAATTAACTGGCAAGACAATAAAAAATCCCCTGAAGGACTTAACAATTTGTTAGATTTAGAAGCGAAGGTTTTTGTGCCCCTGGGACTTTATCTGGGCGTTGTTTAGAGGTTCAGGGACGCAAATCGCGCCATTGAGCCCGTTATTTCAAGCCCAGCTTAAGTAACAAACAAATCTCATGTCTACGGAATGACACCAATGAAGAGAGCGAAGTAATTGACAGATGCAGTCCCCGCCATGAAAAGATGCAGCGTGCATGTACATTTGTTTGTTCGCAACACCACTGAAAGCAAAGTTTCATAGAATTGGAAAAAATAGTGTGGTGCCAGCATTTAACCTCCTGCTCCCCTACCCCCCCCCCCCACCAAAAAAAATCCAGGAAAATTGACCCCAGAACCATTGTTGGAACAGTTTTTCGACTTTCATTACTAAGCTCATAATGTCATAGTGTCATGTTACTAAGCTCATAATGTCATAATGTCATGTCTTACGGAAGCACGTTGTTCAGAATTGTTTCACCTGAAAAGTTCGTGGTTCACACTTGTTGTAGTGATGTAAACGAAGAAATGTGTTCAGCAATGCAACAACGTGATTGCATCGTCGTGGTTATTTATTCCCTACTCGCATATGGTTCTCATCGTGGATTCCAAACATTGCACCATGTAGCAATGTAGCAAAGAAAATTTGTAGAAGCAATAGTTTTGTTGTTGTCTGATGGGGTATTTCGGAATCAAGCTAGAATGCAACGACACAAACAATTTAAGCGCATTAATGTATGGCATTTTTTAATGCTTTTTTAATCACAAAACAAATTTGTCGTTGTTGGATGAAGGGACAACTTCTCATTCCCCTTGTTTTCACAAGCAAATACACTAACAAAAGCAAATTTTTTAATAATTGTTTTTAATACTTATACTTAGGAGTAATGTCAAGAATTTATAGGGTTGAGGAAGAGTATTTGTGACTGAGACCTCCTTACTGAAACATCTGAGATTCATTCCTATTAGTTCCGTCTAAGTTTATAGAGGGCGCTATGGGTTTTATGTAGGAATTTCTACTCAGTTTTCAGCCTAAAATTAAACTAAACTAAACGAAACTAGAATTAAATTATTATTTAGTTTAGATTTGGGCTGAAAAATGAGCAAAATTTACCAGATGGAATGCGTGGCGCCCTCTGAAAACTCGGATGTAACTAATAGCAAGAATTTATAGGGTTAAATAAATTCTTGCTAATAGGAATGAATGTATTTAGAGATACAAATTCTACTTCCCAACCCAATAAATTTTTGGTAATGTTTATTTATTATTCCTGCTTATTTCCCACTTTACCGCATGGTTCCCACTGGAAACCTCCTATTAATCAGACGACTATTATTGGTAGATAGCGCTCACCCTACCCAATGAAAGTAGCCTACCAACCAATGCGTATTCATGCCAGTTGTTCTTCAACTTCAGATTACCAGGGAAGCCTTAATACTAGGCTAGCTAGGCTAACATAAATCTCAGTCCTATTCTTCATTACTTTGAAATTATTTGTTAAACGTAGAGCTTTCATACACACTTTTATTTATCACTAAACGAGCCAATTTGGACCTCCGTCCTGTAATTACCAGTTTATTGTCTTACCGCACAAAAATGTTCAAGATTTCGAAGGCATCCGTCATCGCACACAAGCAATAGAGCAGTGACATTTGCCGCCATATTGGCACCAGCTTGGCACTAGTATGGGTTTGGAGGGCATAACTACAAGGTGCACTACATAAAAATTGAGGGAAAAACAACGGAAGAGCGGATTTCTTATGCTTAAAATAACGTTGTTTTCTCTAACAACAAAAATCGCACGTTTTAGGTCTAAGAAATCACTCTTCACAGCATCGGCTTCAGTATGACGTCCTACTGTTTCTCTCTGCAGTGCCCCTTGCAGCTAACCCATTAAGGCTCCGGCATAGAGTTATGTACAATAATACTACGTCGTGTCACTGCGCTATAGGCTATTCAACGACGAGTAACCGAGTTAGACATCAATGGTGACATATCAATGGTTGTCTGCTTCTCTGTCCTTCACTAAACAAGCAAAAACAGTGCTGTCAACAATGACATCTTTGTATAAACATTTTTTTTTGCACACACATTCGCATTTTCAAGCTTTCTGAGCCAAAGAACGACAGCATGATTAGCTCTTTGCTGCAGCCACGATTCGAACAATATGTGGTTAATCAAATTTGATTAAATTTAGAAGGAATCATGGAGTAATTCATAATACGCTGATTTTTGGTACAGATGATCATAATGACAGCAAGTTCAACAAACTAAAAATCCTCAGCTGTTCGTGATGAGCTAACGCCACCATCTTGGAGACATGGCGTCCGAAATCTGTTTTTCTCTATATATATCTGCGTACAGGTTGCTCAGGCATGAAAATATGTTCAAATCCAAAAATCTAGAGCATGAAATTGTCTAAAAAAAAAAAAAAGGTTCTATTCATTTATTTCATTGAGTCATTATTTAGCCATATAATAAAACTGTGTAGAAGAGTGTTGAGCTAATGCTGCCATTATGGAAAAATGGCGCACAAAATCGTTTTTTCAATACATCACGGTAAGGGCTGCTCAGGATTGAAAATATGTTATCACCAAAATTGTAGAGCATCAAATTTTGTTTTAAAAAAAAGGTTCTATTAGTTTTTTTTATGAGTCAGTGATTTAGTGAATAAATGGTGATGTAAAAATCTTGTAAGTTATTGTGACAAACCCATTTCCGCATCACCGTGGTGGTAGAATACCGGCACGTTTTCTTGACGTGGTGTCTCCTGCTGGCCTAATCCACGGAATGACAGCATTGTATTGTGTGATTATATCAACGAAAACTATGAATTTTCATAGTAGCCCTTCAGGACTCGGGAAAAGAATATTTGATGTAAAGACCTATGCTGGCACCTTCAAGGATGTCAAGCACTGTCCACATCATAATCTGAATCAACTTCTTACTGTGTTGATTGACATTCAATTCTGGGATGATCATCATCTGTCATTCGTGTCATCTAAGGAATGTTCCTGTGTTTCATCTGTCAGGCTAGAGTTTAGGCAGGAGACTCCCTTGTACCCCACACAAATATGAGAGCTGTTCAATCCTGCCTTTCGACAACCGCATTTTTTCCCCACAAATTGTCTTACAACTGCAGAACAGCAACTTCATAAGGTTGGCACTGGCACCAACCCATTCGCTATTCTTTGTCCTGAGCTTTGGAGCTCAGGAAGCTTTTTATTTCCCAGCTGTACTTGAATTTGATGGTATGCATGGAAACTATGTAACCGTGCAGCAACAAATTTCGTTTTGCAACATTTGCATGGAAAGCCATGAGTCGGTACCAAATCAGTGAATTCAGTCGTAGGTGTACGATAAAACCTGAGAAGTGCCCTATATTTCCTGCTGCAGCAATGGCGTCATAAGAGGCCTCCTTGTCATTGAGGGTCATTGCAATTTTTCTAAGCTCTTCTTTCTTTCCCATTAATTTGGCAATGGATGCCTTCACTTTTCTGAATAAGACAGACGTGCCTGTGATTGTGTGTAGAAACATCAAGGATTCCTTGAAACATGCATGACGTTGGTGATTCGATGAGGAATACACTTTTGTTTTGGCAGAGCATCTGCCTGATTTCAAGAAAAACGTTTCATGGTCTGGAGGTGCCAAAGGCTGTAGTAAGACTAGTAGGTCAACATTCTCCCATACAGTAGCAACAGGTTTCCCTGATTGTGATTCCTCAAGCACTGAGAAAACTATGAAGGCACCAGAACCATCGCTGTTTCCTTGGTAATGAATCTTAACATCGAAATGAAATGTGACTTGTTTTCTTTTCTGGCACGGAACTTTTTCTGAGTGGTGGTTAGTCATTTCTTCATTTAGTCATTACATCTGCAGATAAATTCCTGGCAGATCGGCGTGTATGTTCTGCAATTTTGGTGTTTTGAGCACTGTAACGATATCCCTCAAAAACAATACTGATTTCTGATTATAATTGAATATATGGACTGGAAGGTTTGCGATTGAGCCCAACCAACACGATGCAACAGGAAACCCCCATGTATAACATATGTGTTATACAGGGAATTGAGGCTTGATTAAAAAAAAATGACATATAGGTTTGACTTGTAGCATTTTTGCATACCTTGCTCGTCAAACATACTCAGGGGGAATGCTACTAGCTCATTCCATACGTATGATCTTAACTCATCCTTAGATTTCAGAGACTGATATACGTTGAAAGAATATATACTCTCACAATGCAATGCAACCATTCCGTGAATTCCGGGATCATATGACGAAAGTTTGGGCCTTTAAGGTCTTTGTGCGTCCCCTCCTCGAGTATGCAACGCCGGTTTGGTCCCCATATTTGGCACGGGACCTCCTGGAGCACGTTCAACGAAGGTTTACAAAGGCTTAGCTGGCTTTCGTGAGGTTTGCTATGGGGAGCGCCTTGCAAGGTTGGGTCTGGAACTCCTTGAACTTCGCAGAATGAGATTTGATCTCATCTTAACATTTAAGATTCTCCATGGGTTTATCTCTGTTGATTTGCCGTTCTTTGACTGCGCACCTTACCCAAATCGCACTCGGGGTCATAGATGGAAACTCGCTGTCCCTCTTTGTCATCTTGAAAGTCGTCGAAATTTTTTTTCGGTCAGAGTCGTCCCAATTTGGAATGCCCTTCGTGTGGAGACGGTAAATGCGACATCTGAACCAGGATTTCGTAGGTTATTGCTTTCTGAACAACTGGACAAATTTGTTAAACGGCCGATTGTGGCATGCACGTAAATACCGTTATTTCACTTTTAACCAGGAACAGAGTAAGCGGTCCCAAGCCCTTCTGTTACCCCTCCAACGTGTGGTAAATTGTATTATTATATATTATTATATTTTAGGCCGAACACCACATAAAAAACAAACGCGCCTATACTCCACCTCCACGGTGGTGCGAAAATGAGTATATCACTATGACTTACAATGCCATTTATTCACTGAATCATTGACTCAATTAAAAAAAAAAAATTTTTTTGTAAAAAATTACATGCTTACAATTTTGGACTTAATATAGTTTCACGCCAGAGCAGCCCTCACCGTGATATATTGATTTTGGGCGCCATGTTTCGAGATGACTGCATTAGCTCAACACTCTTCTACACAGTGTATTAGATGGATGAATCATTAAATCAATGAAAAAAAATTAATAGAACCTTTTCTGTAGACAATTTCATGCCCTACAGTTTTGGATAGAACATATGTTCATGCCTGAGCAACCGTTACCGAGATATTTAGGAAAAAAAACAAGTTCGAGTGCCATGTTTCCATTATGGCGGTGTTAGCTCAACAAGGACAGCTGAGGACTTTTAGTATGTTGATCTTGATGTCACTTTGTCAACCTTACTTAGATAATTTTTCTCCCATTGTGATTCGAAAGATACCTCTGATACTAATGACCTCGATATCCATGGCTGAGAATATCGTGTTAATCCAAAAAACTCGGATGATCGTCGGTCGGTTTACCAGGGTTCTTGAGCATGATCAACTGCCACAACACGTCGGTGCCCCTGTACTTTTTCCCTCCTGCTACCACGTCGTCCCCTTCGAAATCCACATCTGCGGAACCTATTTTGTACTGTTTAGTTTTTTGGTCGTACCTTATACCGAAAGTAGGGTCGGTGAGCATCTCCCTAGTGGCGAACATGCTCAAGTACGAGGTAGCTAGCGGTCCTAGTTGCACGGTATCGAGCAAAGAAGTCTCTTCTCCTAGTATCTCATTTGGGCGCTCAGAGTCATGGCTTCGATTTGTTTGAGCGAGGCGGGCGTGAGTGCTCCCATAGAGCTAGATAACCGTCTCATCGCTCCGGCATTAAAAGTAAGCTCGGATTCCGAGTCTTCCATATCTCCTCCATCTTCCTCCCTGTTATAACCGGGGCCAGTCGCGGCTTCCAAGGCCCTCTTAATGTTCCGAAGTGGCCCTTTCGAGTTCCACGTCGAGAAATTTTCGCTTGAGAAGCTGTTTTAAAGCCTCGAACTGTTTGGAGAACTGGTCCGGGCAATGCCGAGTTGCTATGGTTTTTTATTGAAGGAAAAAAATCGCGCGTTCACGTCAACCCAAGCACACGTTCTCGTCAACCCAAACACACACGTTCTCGTCAACGTCGACGTCAACATCGGGTAACAGACTCAATCCAACTTGCGTCTGTACCTGCCTTCTCTCAAGGGTTTGGTCTTGTCGATCGCTAAAAATCCGTGCTGGTCGGAGTTCCAACACTCCCCGTAGGTCCGCTTAAACTCCTTGAAGCTCATGTCACACCCGACGTGGTTGTTGTAGACGTGCCTGAGATTGGCGTCGTCTTGGCTGAAGAGAATCAGGACGTTTGCGTTGTCTTGGACCATCCCCTTCGGTATCCTTCTGTATGTCTGGCACGGGTAAAAGACGTACACGTTAGCGTGCCGACTGTAGGCGAAGTACCTTTCGATCCTGTGCTGTTTCTCGATCATGCAGTCATCGAAGAGGAATACGGTCTTCTTGCCGGGGTCTAGAAGCTCCTCGGGTAGCGGTGTCTCCTCGTTGTTCGAGCAGAACACCGCGACTTCCGGGCAGGTCTCGTCGAAGGCTCAGTCTGAAACAGGGTCTTAGAGCATACGTAGAGTCTGTCGTATTCTAACCAGCCCTTGTTGCAGAAGAGGTTGAGGATGAGGTTCGTCTTCCTGCACCTGGCCGGACCGCAGACGATGTGCCGCAGCGAATTGGGGAATCTAAGCTTACTCCGAGGTGTCTTGATCTTCCCGACAGTTTCGCCGAGGTTGTCGTAATTGATGAGTTTCATTATTCAGTTTAATAAAGGGCTGAAACGCATTTTAAACATGTACTGCTTGAAGTGCAAACGGGACACCGACACCCTCGACTCCAACCTCGTAACGACTTCGAAGGTTAAGGTCAAGTTGAAGATTGGGTAACGATAAAAAATAAATTAACAAAGGAGTGGAATGGATAGGTTAGTCGAAGAACTGCACAAACCCCGGCTAGGCGTCGATACCCGAGGCGTAGAACGAAGGCCCTCGGCGTTGATGTCTTGTGGTAAATCGATCTCGTACCCCCGGTAAACGGGAG
Source organism: Lithobius niger (assembly GCA_023313725.1). NCBI lineage: Eukaryota > Metazoa > Arthropoda > Chilopoda > Lithobiomorpha > Lithobiidae > Lithobius > Lithobius niger. The sequence continues at coordinate 17,025 of JAHWFP010203103.1, forward strand.
ATACAAGTACCTGCTTACGCAGATAGACGTGTATAGTTAGTACGCCCGAGCAAAACCCATCAAATCAAAGAGTATGGGAGATGTTGCGACCGCCTTCGAGAAGATGCTGGTCTCGTCCAGGCCCAGACACCTGCTGTCCGACTAGGGGAAGGAAATCTTCAACACCCGGTTCGCAGCCCTGACTAAAGGGTGCGGTAACAACCACTACCGCTCTTTTTCTGAGACCAAGGCCAGCATGTTCTAACGCTTCAACCGGACCCTGTGGACGGCTATGTGGCACGAGTTCACCCACAGGGCCAGCTACCAGTGGCTCGACCTGATTGCCCCACTTCTATGCCAGTACAACGGATCCGTGCACAGGACGATCGGGGCTAGACCGAAAGATGCGGTTGCGGGTATTACAGTTCTACCGGCCGTTCGAGTGTCGAATTGGTTGCCGGGTAAACCCAAGTTTAAAGTTGGGGACGAGGTGAAAATCTCCCACTTCAAAATCACGTTTGATAAGGGTTACCTGCAGAACTGGACGAACGAGGTATGCGCGGTGGACAAAGTGCGGAACACGAGTCCCGTCACGTGCACCTTGAGGGATCACGGTGTGGAGGGTATTTAGGGCGTGTTTTACGAGCAGGAGTTGCAAAAGACGCGGGTGCCAGACCTGTTTCTGGTGGAGAAGGTGTTAAAGACGCGAAAAGCAGGGGGAAACACCAATTACCTGGTTAAGTGGTGGGGTTATGACGATATGTTCAACAGTTGGGCCGATAACCTGGACTTGCTGGAATAAGTCACAACCACAAATGACGTAATGCATGCTGGAACGTTCTAGAACATTCTATTCGATCACGTGATTTCCTGTTGTGGTGCAATTTCCGGTTGATCCCATATAAAAGCTAAGACCTTTCCCGCACGCTCTCTTTCCAGTTTAGATTTCATAGAGAGAGCATCGCCACACTGCCTCTCGCTTACCAATTTACATCGAGAGAATACCGCTGACGTGTTTGTAAGTTCATTCAATCCATTCTTAAAATATGTAGAAATTTTTTTCATATATAAATGGGAAGAGTGTACATTTAGTTTTCAACCCTTGTTTCTAGATTCGAAAATGTCCGCAAAAACAACCTTCACCTGCAGCTTTTGCACGGAGGTGTTCCCCGACCAGCGGCAACTGATCGAGCACCTACCCAACTGCCACCACCACTCCGAAGATCCCGCCGAAGAATTCACTCGTACCCTATCCCATTCCATCTGCGAGGAGACCGGGTAAAACAACTGCACCGTGGAACTGCCAACCTGCAAAGACGCCTTTGAGGGTAGCTTCCAGTGCTACGAAAAGGTCTTCTTGCCAGACGACGATTATGCCCCTGTCCTCCGCGATCCTGTACGCCACACGTCCTGCGCCAAACCCCGCCATCACCCGACTGTTATTCGCCTGCCAAACCAGCCTAATTCCCTGTAAATTTCAAATCTGTTTGACGACGAGGTTTTTCAGAGCCGGACAAAACCTCATTGTCGGGTTCTGGAGCCTCTATGCCAACGCTCCCTCCACCCACAACATCCCCACGTTACTCAATGTGCCTACGAGAAGATACATCATACCATCGGCACCTTCGCAGAGAAGGGCAGCGGCTGGGTCGTCGACGCCGTGACGGATCTCCGGATCAAGGTGGGGAAGTACGACCCCTTCCAAGCATCCCCCTGGTTCCCCTCCTGGTACAGCTAAGGAAGAAGCGCCAGTTCGTCGTGAACATGGAGAACGGGACGGACAACCGCTGCTTCCTGTACTCCGTGTTGGCGGCGATTCATCGCAGCTTCGTCGTGGATCCTCAGCACTACACCCAGTGGATGGATACCCTCGACCACTCGATGCTTCGGTACCTGGTGGGGCTGAATGAGATCGTCGAGTTCGAAGTCAAGGACAGTGGTCTCGCCATCAACGTGATCGCCTACACCACGGAATTCAGACTTCACCCTATCCGAGTCTGCAAGTCCATGGTCGGTCGTCTGGTCATCGACTTGCTGTTTCTGGCCGAGGACGACGATGATGGCAGCCCCAATTACTAATACTGCGCCATAATGGATTTCGACGGATTCTTTCGGTTCACCGGTGTCAGCCATAACAAGAAATTTTTCTGCCGGAACTGCTTCTCGGGGTTCACCAGGGAGATCACCCTCCAGAAACATCTCGCGGAATGCTTCGCCCTGAACCCGAGCCAGTGGTTGCGGTACCCCAGCTTTGGCGCAAACACCCTAGAGTTCAAGCACTTCAGTCGGCAAAACAAGCATCCGTGGATGATCTACGCCGACTTCGAGTGCTTGCTCCAGCCCGTGTCGGGGCCTCTACCCGGTTTGTCCAGCAGTTCGACGACTACCATCCACAAGCACGTGCCCTGCAGTTTCGGGTACGTCATCATCGGATCGAAAGGGGAAATCATCACCTCGAAATACCACTTTGGACTCGATGCGGTGGAAGATTTCATGATGTCGGTCGAAGAAGAGGCCCGCCAATCCTCGACCTCTTGCCGTCACCGAAGAGGAAGAGGCTCGTTTCCTGCTGGCCCAGAACTGCAAGTACTGCAGACAAGGTTTTTACCCGGGATTGTACACCTCGCAAAAGAAAGCACGAGAAGAGATGAAGGTTCTAGATCACAACCATTTCCCTCCCGGCAAGTACCGTACAACAAGTGGTGTTCCACAATTTGGAAGGCTACAACAAGCATCTACTGATGTTGGCTGCGGAGAAATTTACCAGAAGCGTCGACGCCATTGCCAGGAATGCGGAGCGATTCCAGAGCATGTCGGTGAACCTGAAGGGGGGGGGGGGGGGGGGGGGGGGGCGCAGCCGAGAAGAATCTCGTCATCACGATCAGGTTCATTGGCAGCCTGAACTTCTTGGCCTCGTCCCTGGCGACGCTCGTCACGAACCTGAAGAATGCTGGTGGCACTTTCCCCATTCTCTGAGTCGGTCTAGAACGGTCTTCTCTACGCGAACAGTTTTCAACCCACTCCGTGATGGACACCGAGCCTAACACTTCAACCGCTTCCACCAACACTTCTACTACCCGACCCGAAACGGACACCGTAATGAACCTGCTAACCCAGAAAGGCCACTATCCCTACGAACACGTCACCGGAATGGAAGTCTTCGAGGAAACGGAGCTCCTGCCTAGAGAGGCTTTCTATTCGAAGGTTAAAGAGGAGTGAATCGGCGAAGAGGAATACTGACATGCCCGGACCGTCTGGAACATGTTGGCCGTCAAGCTCTTCACCTCCTACCACGCTGTATACCAACTCACAGATGTATACCTCCTCGCCGATGGCTTCGAGAACTTCCTGTCTATCTCCCTCCAACCTTTTCGTCTCGACCCCTGCTACTACCTATCCGCACCCGGTTTCAGTTGGGGCGTGGGACTTAGGCAAACTAAAGCCAAACTAGAACTGTTCACCCATGCCATGAAGCATAATTTCATCATTTCCGGAATTCGAGGCAGTCTTTCGTACATCGCTCGTCGCTATGTCGCTGCGAACAACCGCTATTTCCCCGAGACCTTCTTCTGTGTCTGACGACGGGGACTACGGCTACATCTTGGAAGTAGACCTCGACTACCCTCCCGGGTTACACGATGCTCACAATGATTACCAGCTGGCTCCGGAATCGTTGAGGGTCGATGCTTCAATGGTTTCGCCGTTTTTCGAGAGGGTAGCCGACGAAATCGGCCACGACGTTAAACCAACCACCAAGCTGACTTCCAACATCTTAAACAAGCGGATATACATCGTCCACTATCGGAATCTTAAGCTCTACCTGCAGCAAGGAATGGCTCTTCGTCGTATCCGGCACATTCTAGGCTTCAAGCAGGCGGCCTGGCTTAAACCCTACATCGAGGGAAACACCGTAAGAAGACAGGCTGCCGCGAACGACTCCGAGTAGAACTTTTACTAGCTAGCTAACAACAGCGTGTTTGGAAAAACGCTGGAGCAGAAGCAGAACAGGGTGGCCGTGAAATTCGCCAGCAAAGTGGGAAAGTCGGTGAAGTACACCTAATTTCCTCACGACGACTCCTTCCAAATTCTTAACGACAGCCTCATCTCCGTACTGCTGAAGGCCAGGATGATCAACTGCGACCTCCCCAAATATTCCGGTTTCACCATCCTGGAGCTTTCGAAGCTATTGATGTACCAGTTCCACTACGGGCACATGAAACCCAAGTACGGAGACAAAGCGTTGTTGCTCTTCACGGACACGGACACAGACAGCCTGTTTTACTCCATTGAGACGGAAGACGTCTACGCGGACATGGCCGAGGATCGGAGCGAGTGGTTCGACACATCAAACTACGACCCCACCCGTCCCCTCTTCAGCGTCGAGAACAAGCTAGTCCTCGGTAATTTCAAGGACGAGCTGGGTGGGGTACCGGTGAAGGAGTTCGTAGGCCTCAGATCTAATGTAGGCCTGAAGTCAGCCTAATTCTGAGTGTTAATTATTTGCTATCTTTCTATATTTCAGAGTCTACATGATTTATTGCCTTCATAATTATGTATTGAAAATGTAAGTATAATGTTTTATTGGTGCTAGGAATAGTTTGAACTTAACATTAACCTGATAGGTATCTAGGAACCCAGAGGGATTGCTTTGGCCTACAAAACCCTGTGGGGAATACCTGTTACAAGGTATTCCTTGGAAAGCTTCCCTCAGGGAATGGCGACCCGGACGAGCCAGACAATCGTCAGGGACTATTGCGCGATACAGGTGTAAGCAAATTTGTTCGCTTCGACCCTTTAGGCAAACCGAATTCTTTAGGGCATCCCTGGTTTGCATAGGAAATGTTTCTCCCGTTTTTTTTTTAGCTTTTCGAACAGGTTTATGGATGCAGGCGTTCGATCATCCCTTGCATCAAATTAATCTTCTACCGTAACGAACTGCATGAGTATGTTAATAATGACTTTATGATTTTAAAACCTTGGTGGATCCAAAGGTACAAAACAACGATCCCAAAAAGTATCCAGTCCTCATCGATCACTGCAGTTTTACCGAAGTCCATGTGATAAAATTCAGAAGTACTTTTTTTTTATTTGAACGCAAATATTCCCAAAAACTAAAATTGTTTGTTTGTACCAATAAAAAGTTAATTTCATCATATTATGAGAGGAGGCTGCCAGTGCCTAGTCGCAGTCTCTAGAAATCCTGCCAACATCAACGTTCGTTGCTCTGAATATAGGATTGTCACTGGATGCTGTCTTCAACACTAAAGTATGGCGAATTCCATACAATATGATCTTCCATGAAACCCAACAGATGAGATAATGCCACAGCGAACATTTCAGCGTTGAAGTAAAACATGGGTCTATATTGCGGTTGAAGATGCATCGCTTCCATCATCGGCTAAACCAAAAAAATCGGCCAAAAACAATCACTTGTTGGAAAGTCCAACCTCATCTTCATGTCAGTACCTGACATTTTCTGACATGGTGATTGCTGATTCAGACCAGTTTGTTGAACTAAGGTGAGTTAAATGAATTTATGCATAGTGTGAGTCCTACATTTCTGAGATGGTAGTTCTTTTACCAAGGTGGAGGTAGTTCTCGTGGGGATAGGTGAGTAAATTTTAGTTCTGCAACGTGATTTAAATCTCAGAGTACACGCTGTTCTAGGTAGTGGCCATGATGGGCCCATATTCATTAAAATTTGTAATTAGTGATACAGTGTTCAATGGTGAATGGTTCAGCCATGTTCAGATGCTGTTTGATAGTTTCCACGCTTTCTATAGGAGTAGATGAGCTCTCAATAAAATTGATATTTTTTTAAAGGAAATCAGAATTTAAAACGAATGATTTAGCTGGACCTCAGTTAATCAGTGATTTCAAGGTACTCGCAGTGACAATAGCTGTCAATTTTAGTGGCACTATGGCCGTTCAAAGCGGTGATATCATAGCTTCATGCAAATTATTAAAACTTCCCCCTCCTCTCCTTATACTTCAAATACTAGTAGGGAAAAGTACTATATTAAGCATCACATACACGCAAACCGGAAGTGACGTCGTAGGTCAAAGGTGAAACTGACCCCTCCCTGGAAGTGATGTCATAGGTCCAAACCGTCCCCGGGTTACGTCACTTCAGATCACGTGACTCCCAATGACGTCGCTTTCAGTCGCATGATCCAGATAACGTGGAAATGACATCACTAGGTCTAAGGTCAAACCAAAAGATCAAAGATCAAGGTGCACCGGAAGTGGCATAAAAGGTCAAAGATCAAACTGAAAGGTCAACACCATGGATCAAAGGTCGTCAAAGGCCAACTCGTCAACAAAAGTCCAAGGTCATAGATTAAAGGTCAAAGGTCATGGATTAAAGGTTACGAATCAATGGCCAAATGTCAAAGTTTATGGGTGTCGACATCTAGGATGATGTCACTACTGGCAACGTGATCCATTCCAACGCCACCTTGGATAACATCACATCTGGTCACGTGACCTACGATGGCTAACGCCATATGGGCGCCGTCATGTTGGACAATGTTACTGCTGGGGTCATGTGAGTTAAAGGCTGCGGGTCAAAGGTTGAACTGGGTCAGCCAACATCAAATGTGAATGTTGTGGGTGGTCAAAGGTAAATCCCTCCCACCTTGAAATGACTCCACTTTCGGTCCCCCGGCAATGTCATTACCCCTGAACACCCACAATAGCGCCACCAAAAGTATGAACTAGAAGAATTTACACCAAATTTGGTACGATTTTCACATAATTTGGTGGAATTTACATGTGTCAACTCCACGAATGATCCCCACCCAACGGAATCTTCCAATTATTGTGACCCCCACTTTTCGACTACATAACATGTAAATTCTACCAAGTTCCATGTAATTTTACGTGATGTATGCAATTAAAAAACCATGGCCTCTCGTGTTCCCCCTCTCAGACCTCACAGCATGTGATCCTCACCCAAGGGACCCCATGGACAGTTGGACACCCCCTCTCGAAATCGGACAAAATCATCCCACCCAGTCAGGGAGTGTAAATTCTACACGTAAATTCTACGAGATAAAGACAACTTTTTAAAAAATGGTGGTCACTAATCATGTGATGCCCTCCTCGTGACCTCCACTTTTTTGACGCCTCTCCAACCAGGGTGCACAAATTCTACTGAATTCCACGTAAATTCTACGAGTTGAAGACAATTTTTTTTAAAATGGTGGTTCCCCTAATCACGCGACCCCTCACTTTTTGACTGCGCAACGTCATTCTGCCCGTGGGAAGTCACACCTTCCTCAGTCAGGAAGCTTAAATTCTGCCAAATTTCACGTAAATTCTACATGATGCCGTGATTTGAGGTTTGTAAATTTTACCAAATTCTACGTAAATTCTAAGTGGGTTTCATTAACCCCCACTACATGTGTTCGGAAGTGCCATCATCGTTTTAAGCATATCGTAAAAAGTACAATAAACTATTGTAAATCGTCATGGGAACATACAGCCAAACAATAAACGAATCTAATTCATGTCTGGAACATGCAATCAACTTTAAAACGTTTATAATATGTTCAGCGTTCATATTTTGAAGGTTCCCATTAAATTCTGCGTTTCCCATGTGACATTATTAACCTCCACCTCATGAACTGAAGCGTCGCCATCATACCAGCCCACAGACCGATTGTTAAACATGTCGTAAAACATATATTAGATGAATGTAAATCGTCTTGAGAACATGCAAACATCAATTAAAAAAACGTTTGGAACTTTTTACGTTTATGCTTGGACGTTTTCACCGCATTCTTCATTTACGTTCCGACACGTGAGACATACAACAAACGAATCTAGATCATGATGGGAACATCTAAACAACTTTTAAACATTCGTAACACGTTCAGCATTCGTATTTTGAAAGTTTCCTTTAAGTTCTACGTGCCCCACGCGGCATCATTCATAACCCCTACCTCACGTGACCGGAAGTGTTGCCGCGTACCAACCCACAGGCTGATCTTTAAACATGTAGTAAAACATAACGAACTTTGAACTTTAATGGGAATGTAAAATAAAGGAATGTAAATCGTTATGGGAATGTATACACAAACATCAATAAAAACGTTTAGATGCGTTACGGTTTTATGTTTGGATGTTCTGACCACGTTCCTCCTTTACATGTGAATGTTTCCTACACGTTCTTTCAAGATGACATTGGTTGTATCCTATCAATAAAATTATAACTATAAAGCTTTTTTTATGTCATCTTGAGAGAACGTGTAGGAACATTCATGAGGAACACGATGAGAACATCCAAACATAAACGTGGACCATATCGAAACGTTTTTATTGATGTTTGTATGTTCATGTCGATTTACATTTGTTTATTGTACATGTTACGATACTTTTCGTCTTATAGTTTAATGAAATTGTGGTACTTCCGAATATGTGAGATAAGGGTTAATGAGTACTGAAAATTTACATTAAATGTGGAAGAATTTAAGTATCCTGACTGAGGAGGGTGTGACTTCCATGGGCGGGGCACCATCGTGTGGTCAAAAAATGGGGGTTATGTGATTAGGGGAACCACCATTTAAAAAAAAAAAATCGTGTTCACCTCGTAGAATTTCCGTGAAATTTGGTAGAATTTCCGTAATACTTTTCCCTACTGATGCTAAAGAAAATACTCGAACTATGCTATAAGAAAAACACATTGTTCCTAGTTTTTCTTTTAACCATTTAGCCATTAGTTATTAGTTGATGGGTTTAAGGAAAGAATAATCCTCTTACTATCCAGGTGGAAGTAGAGAAGCAGGTGTATAATCTACCAAGCAGGATATAAAAAGGGGATTATACCCCCCACGTCCTCGGTTACACCCCAGCAGCATGTCAGCCTGGGCAACTTACCGAGCTAAGCTTAAACCAGATGCCAACTAGTTAATTGCAGCTTTTGACTCATGTTTATACCAGCAGGAGAACTCGATGTAATCAGACTGGGTTTTGTATCTTAACATGACGCTTTCACATTTTTTTGGCAAGTGTCTTATAATTTTTCTTCAGCGATCTATTGTTGAAGGGAACATATCCAAGGATTCTTGGGTTTCTTGGAGTCAGCCGGTCTGTTTGTTTGTATTAGTCTGTAAGTAGTTTTTAGTTTATTTGTAAGTTTGTGAGCGAATGGCTTGGAGGCCTTATCGGCTCAATAAAATATCAATCAATCAATCCAAGGATTCCATTCCGGGTGTTGCAGACATAGGGCCTTAGGGCTTCGTCGGGCAGATGACCGGGTGCGCTCGCTAAAACTCTTTGACTCTTTGATCCAAGGATTCTTTTTCAAATGAGGCGAATATTTATCGTTCACGGAATCCTTTTGTTTTCTACGGTTGCCTGCCGTTCTGTAGGGGTTAAATCCATCAATCAAACGTTATTATCTCATTGAGTTGGGCCGAAAAAGGTTGTTAGCTGTAAGGAAGCAATGGTATTTAAATTTGCCGTTTTTTTCAAAGTTCACTTGATTGCCAGCAGCGTGGCGCATGCTTTGTCGGAATTTATTAATTATTCTGGACTCGAAATTTGCAATGGCAAGTGTTAGAACGATACATTCGAAAAAGAGTAATTTCTTCTGTTATAATTCATCAATATACAGCACCTTCGAGCTCATCATTACTTTTCTGGCTTTGAAGCAATGTGGCAAATTTCATTCCATTCCGATTGTTCGTTTCGGCTACACATTGATCACAAAAGTGCAACCAACAAACCAATCAACCAACAAACCAACCAACAATTTTAAACTAGGGCTTCTTTTGGAAATTTTGATGCACCATGTACGGTGGTAGAATTTGCCTAACCCCCCTCCTTGCATAAAAGTAAGAGCATATTATTAAAATTGTATTTTTCTTTAAATATGTTTAAACCTTTAATCCTGAAATTTGGTCAGAACAATTTTAAGGGTGTCGACTGTCGAGATGAGTGAATTTGCTCAGTTCAGCCTTGCTCCCAACCAGGACGTCATCACGAAACTCCTAAGTTTTAGGAGTTTGATCCGTTTGCCTCTCAGTTCTAAGAGAAGAATCACAGATCCAAGAAGCACACATTTCCACTGAAAGACACATTAAATTTGTGAGTGTTAAGTCATTGGCTTAGATATATAGTCCAGCCTAAACTGTAGGACAGCATCAGACAAATCAATTGAAAAATAAATCACTCACAACCAAACATGAAAATACTTCCTCTGTGTAGGAGGTGGATAGTGTTCAATACTGAGTTGAAGGTGCACAGTTGCTGACCAGTCTCCTACGCTTTGCACTGTGCCTTCTGATTTAGGCAAAACTATTGTGGTAGCCCAGTCGACAAACTGAATCGGTGTCAAAAGACCTGTTTTGACCAACCTGTTTAATTCATTTTCAACTTTAATTTCGTAGGTGATAGGAACAGGTCTAGGCTTACAATACTGTGGAAATGCATTTTTCTTATGGTAAAATGGAGCCTTAAAATTACTTGCTTTACACAGGCTCTGCTCTGACAACTTTTATTAATTTAAAATTAATTTAAATTCGACTCATCAAAGACTGATTAGTTTTGGAAAGGTGGTTTCAGCAGTGATGAATTTTGGAAACTTCCCTCTTTCACACCAACTTTTCATCTTTGACATTATTATTAACTTCCCTCTTTATTACCTATGCTAACAGGCCTCTCCTTAATAACAGTGGTTTTAGCATCGCGAAAAAAATATTGCTAACCAATTCCAATAGTTTTAATTCAAGGACAATGGCAGCATTCATTCACTGCTTCCCCTGTTCATGTTTCTAATAAGTACGTACTGGGAGTTTAACGTTAGATCATTAAAGTGTATGTTAAACCAAAACTTGTGCACTGTGATAACATCAGCCCTTGAGAGATAATCAAACTTTAAATTGTTCCCATTTAAGTTAGACTCAAATTTCAGTGTCTGTTCAAGATTTATCGTACAAATCTTGGAACCCTGCTGTTAACAAATCAGCTTATATTCTTGTTTTAACTTTGAACTTTCACGTTAGCACTAAGCCTACGTTTTTCACTTTTTACAATAACGGGGCCAGTTCCATTTAATAAACAATTTTAATTCCTGAATCGTAAGTAAGGTATTCCTCGGAAAACAGGCTACTTTGAAACGATTTAAGTCGATTATGCATGCAGCAGATAAATCTGTCTATATTTATGTTTATATTTCTGCTAGGGGTTTACTTCAGTTTTGAGGTTTGTGAAGTTCGTTTACCAGTTGATCCATTACATTTTTGTCCCATCCATCCTGAGCTTGAGTTCGGTTTTCGTGATTTTATTAACAATCAAGGCAACTAATTTTCCCTCCTAGCAAGGGAAGGTACTTCACGCACTCTTTGGGCTTTAACGCTAGGATTTCGTCTGTGCCAACGAGCATAGTGTTTGAGACTATTAGGCTCATTCTACAGCTATGGGATCTGGTCTGGGCATTATCTCGACTTCCAGCGATGGCAGAGGCATCCTGGAATGGAATGCTTGGGTTACTCCTCCCCATATTAGTTTTCGCTTGTGCTCGCCAGTGTCTCTTCTCGACTGCTTTTGATATTGCTGATATCGGAAGTGACAACATAGGTTCAGAAATAAAATGGCCAAGTGCATGTGAAAGAATTCATTTGAAATAATTGGGGCATGTTAAATTCTACCAAATTGTACGCAAATTCTACATGGGGGGTTACCGTTTTGAATGATGTCATCGCTACAGGTGGGTAAATTCTACCAAATTATAGGTAATTTTATGTGATGTGGATCGATCAAAAACGTCCTTCAAAATAACAACCATCGTGAAATAGACTTTACGTTATAATTTGTATAATTAACAATGCGAGAACGTCACATATTCAAGTTCCGCTGAATTTTGCGTGTTTGTATGACAGTTGCTATGCATGACCAAGTTCAATTCAGACTGTAGAATTTGAATTGAAAGGACATTACAACGTAACTCCTTTACTCCAGGAGTTACTCCAGGGCGTAAAATTCTACTTTGTAGAATTTACATGTGTTAATATTATATTTACAGTAAGGTATTGTGGTCATTCGTAGAATTAACATGATTGACGTGGCTATCTCATTGATGGTGGAGCAAAAATGCAAGTTTTCTTATTTAAGAATTTTCAGTTTGAATATGTAGCGTGTTCAAGTCCAGTTTTAACCATTGAATTTACACGTGTTTGCACAACAGGTGTGGAAGTGACCAAGCTCACTTCAAACTGTAGAATTTACAATATAACCTTGCTGAATTTACGTCATACAGGCCATTGCTAGACCAAGAACAATTCGAAAACTAGTCTGTAGAATTTACATATTGTGTGGTGGTAACCACTGAATTAACAAATGTTAGCATGATGGGTGTTGAGTGCAGCCAAGCTCAATTTAAAGTGAGAGTTTGGAGAATTTTCATTGCAGAGGACACTGCAGGATCAAGTTCAGTTCTATCCGCTAGTTTGGAGAATTTATGAGCGTTTAAGTAGTATTTACTGTAAGGTTGTAAACTCTACCAACTTATACTTAAATTCTACATGACATTATTCAAAATGGCCTCGTTCTATGTCGGCATCCATATTGTTTACACAAAGGTCTCCATTTTCAGTGATTGAATGTGTAAATTCTACCAAATTATATGTAAATTCTACATGACTACATTGGCAGCACTAAATCGATCATTCAATATGAACCCCCCCCCCCCCCTCATGTAGTCATGTAGAATTTACATATCAGAAAGTAGAATTTACACCATAATTTGTAGAATTTACAGAGTGAAGATGGTTACGTATTCAACTTCAATTTTAACCACCGTATTTACGAGTGTTTTTGTGATGGGAGCCAAATGTGACCTATCTCAATAGAGACTGTAGAATTTACATTTTAATCTTTCAAAATTTACGTTGTAGAAGACATTGCGAGGCAAAGTTTTCACGATGGTTGGTGTGTGTGCCAATTCAGACTGTAGTATTTACGGTACAATCTTTTAGAATTTAACCGAGAGGACGAGAGGAGGCCAAGTTCAATTCTTACGCCTAATTTATGGCAATGTGAATCACATAAATTCTGTGAGTGAACTATATGTAGGCTATGAATTCTGTGTAGCCTTCCTGTAAATGCTTTGTAAACGTGTAAATTCAACAAACTAAGGCTTAGAATTGAACTTGGTATCACAACGTCCTCTATGATGTAAATTCTACAAGAATACTACTGTAATAGAATACAAAAATACTACCCAATTCTACTGTAAATTATAGTCTGAAATGGCCACTTCAACACCCGTTGTGCAAACACATGTAAATTCAATGGTTAAAAAGGAACTTGAACACATTACGGCTTCACGCTGTAAATTCTATAATATGAAAATCTTGTATTTTTGGCTCACCATGAACAAGATTGCCAAGTAAATCATGGAAATTCTTTGAGCAAACACAATACCTTACTATAAATGCTATGTTACCATACGAAAATTCTGCAAACCATGGGATAAAATTGAACTTCGACTTGCAACGTCATCTGCGATGAATTGAGGTTGGTCAATCATACATGTCAACCTACATGCAAACACTAGTAAATTCCATGGGACATGAAAATATGACATCCTCACGTTGTAAATTCTACAAATTATAATGTTAATTCTACTTCACGATGATTGTTATTTTGAAGGAATTTATTGATCGATCAACGTCTCTTAGGATATAACTACAATTTGGTAGAATTTACCTACCTCAAGCAATGACATCTTTCAAAATGTTGCCCTCCACGTGGACTCGTCCACCCATTCTATGATATAACTCTCAAGAAACAAGATGGACTCGAACATGGGTGGGTGCCGTTTTGGAAAAAAGTTAACCATGTTGAATTTACACAAAATTTGGTAGAATTTACACGCCCCCGATAATTTCAAAATGATTGCCTCTCCGAGAACAATAATTTGGTAAATTTATACAGTTCGATCAATGACATAACATAGAACTTACGCACAATTTGGTAGAATTTAAACGCCTAATTGCACAATCCACATGTGATCGTCTAGCTTGTTTCTGATTCTATGACATTATCTCCAACCATGTAGGATGATGACTTCACTTTTGGACTTACCTATGTAATGGCATCATGAGGGGGTAATGATGTCACGAAGTGAGGATGTGCCATGGGGTGGGTCCATGTGGGCGCATGTTGACATCAACCATATTTTTTTTTTAAAACATCATCTACAAAACCTAGAATTTAGGACACGTCTCACTCAATGACATAATGTAGTATTGATATATATTTTGGTTGAATTTGCACACCCCGACTGGGGGATGCCTGTGGGATGATGTCGTGTGAGGGTTACATCACAGAGGGGTCGCCTGGGGTGATGTTATATGGGTTGGGATAATGATATCACTTACGGTCACTTGGGTGTCGGGGTTTCAACAACCACGAGGCTGAGGGTCACACATCTAGAATTACATAGAATTTAAGTAACTTGGTGGGGATTGGGACAATGACGTCGCGTGGGAAGTCACGTGGTGTGGGCCAATAACATCATTTCCATCTAACGTGGGGATGGGGTTAGTCACTTCAGTCATGTGGTGGGGGTATTTATGTTACTTTGGGGATGTGTGGATGGACGTGCGTGTGGATGTACATGTTCTTATCCCCTACTTACAATTATAGTCCAGTGAATCTCATCAGGCCCCTTTTAACTAGAAATCGTAACCCAAAATCTCAAGCCTTAACCTAGCTTAACCTGGCCCAATTTATGCCTTAACTGCCTTTTTGGCCTTTTTGGCCTTAATTGTCCTTTTGGCTTGAGTCTGCCAGTCCGATGCAACAGGCAAACATTAAACCATAATTTAAGCGAACCACGAACGTCTAGCTACAATTCAGTCAGTAACAACTAAGCCTTAACAAGAGGTAACAAATGTTTTAACTATCGCTTCATATTCCATCCCTTGTCACAAGGTCATCTGAGAGAGAATCTGTGGTTTTCATATTCCGGATCCAGTCCAGTCACTTGATTCAACATCACCAGAATACAGTTTACCACAGCAACGCTAAAATGCGTCAACTTTCCAGCTCGCACGCGAACTGGCATTGCGTCATGACACAAAACGTGTGACTTGTACGCCAGTATGCCTTGGTTTGAAGTACCTATTTGCTTGATCGAACTTGATCGTATTTTTAATGTGAATTGTATGAAAAATATTTATAACCAGTCGCTCAACATTTAGATGCTGGGTTCAACACCCAGAACGAGATATAAAACATGCAGTAATACTATCATGGACACTCCACTGACCCATACGGGCTCTCTTTTATGTTGCTCCTGCCCTTAAGAATGGAACGTTAGCCCTAAGTCAGTCATGGATAGACTACTCCCCCTTGTCTCTAACTCTGTTGGCGTAGACTCGACTTGATCGAAATGCCTCAACTTCAAGGAAAGGAGTTTGCAATAGCTTGCATTTCTCATAAGGCTAGATTTAATGCCTGCTGTCTGCAGTATTACATACAATACTACCTGAATCCGGCTCCGGCATAACGCATGCCAATCCAACAGTGCCTGCAACCTGCTACCTCATTCGCTGCCCTTTATTCACAAATGGATGCACATTCGCCCAATGGCCTTAAGTTCTGGGGAGTACACAGCATTTTACCTGCGGCTGCATATTGGGACTTTGGTCCTGATGGCATGCAGCAGGCTTCATGTCAGATGACCTTACGTTGTGTTGATGTTGACGTTAGCTATCATTATTAAATGATCACTACCAAACGAAATGAAGCAGCACCTTGAATGACTGCAGATGGGATGCCGTTTTGTAGTTTTTATTTTCGTATTGATTTTTTACGCATACTAACTGCAATTAGGTATCAGTTTTTTTTTTTACGTTATCATTAATATTCTTATGGATAGTAAGTGTACAATTAATAAATTGCTTGCATGTAAGTTTATATGTTTGGTTTTACACAAGTTTAAATTGAACTTAATGCGGTTCATTCGGTAACAAACTATATTAAAAACTATAATTACATACTACGCAATTAATAAGATTTTTGTTATTAATAAATAGCGTAAATTGAAGACGAGTAGTATTTTATCTCTCAATAAGAAGAGTTAGTAAATGGGTAAATTGTTCTTATGTAATGTATTATTTGTTACAAAGTGATTGTTGCATTAATTAATTAATTTTTTTTTTTTGCGTTTTATGTTTGCTTCTCACACAAGTCCTGACGGGCTTCGAGTTTGTCTAGGCAGTAAAGTATTATTATTATAAAGGAGGCAGAATTACCAATCATGGTATTTCAAGAATAACAATAAAGAAAAAATGTATATGATGGAACACCTCACTCATTTTTTCAAACAACTAACGTGGAGCACTAGACAATTTGCCAAAGGAAATTTTCATTACGTATGGTTCAGGAATGGTAGGATTAACCTTCGAAAAAATGCAAATGAAAGTAGTGTAAGGACAATTCAGAGTGAAATTGAATAGGAAAAGAATTATGCAGGAAACTGAGAACTCAAATGGAGGAAATACAGAATTACGTAACAGAATCTACAAATTCAATTGTTGACAAAATTTTAGACCTCGAGAATAATCTATTATCTTTAATAAGACAAACAAACACCAACAAACTATAAAAAAAAATAAAGATTGATGTTAATGAGGGTGTGTCTTATACCTTTGAATTTAATGAAAATGTCTTTGAAATCCTTAGGACATATAAAAAAGCCATCCTCTAGTAGACGAGTTTTTACTAAAAAATTAAAACAATACGCTAATAATGTAAATAAAAATAACAATTTTATTATTCTTGGAGACCTAAATTTTAACTTATTGGATGGACATCAAAGATCAAAATGAAATTCATGATATTGAGAGATTTGAGAATTGCATGACAGGTCTCGGTTTAACTGCCCACATAAACTCACCAACAAGAGAAGAAATAAAAGAAAATAAATTGGTGAAATATTGCATTGATCTAATTTACAGCCGACTAAACAATTACTTATGCAATTCGTGTGTTATAAAAATAAAATTGGCTGACCATTATTTCACAGCAATCTAGATTTGGAATAAAGAAAATAAAAAAATGTAACAGAAAGAAAATAAACTTTTCTTTTAAAATATGTGTAACTGGTAATTTTAATTTCATTGGACAATTGTTCTAAATATGTTCTTAAATTGCTTTAAACTTGGAAAGTCTTGTGTTAAACCCTTGTATAAATGTTATTGATGAAGTATAACTGTTGAAAAATCGTGTATTTTATAGAACTTATTGTAATGAACCCATATACACAAGTACTTAGGTACTTCATGGAGGTTCTTTTCTTTGCACCATAATAAAAGATATAAAATAATTAAAATTGTTATTATTATTAAAACAAAATGAAGCAACATCATCAGCCAGCATGCCGACGTTGCAATCGCATCGTGCAAGACTTTTGTATACTAGTTGGTTAGTAAAGTTGAGATTCAGTTTCATTGGTAGGGTACTACTAAATGAGGGGGGGGGGGAATCGAGGCTTAATGGCGCGTCGACTACTAAATGAAAAGACATGGAACTTACGTTACGTAATGAGGGAAAAAAGGGCCTCTGCCACAGCCACCTACAGCACAGGCCGGATCAGATCAAGACAAATTAGGCGCGTAAAATCAACCAATGACATAGAAGGATACGCAAGTTTGCTAGGTGCTGCCATCTCTACACCAAGCGGGGAAATTTCCAACTAACCGACGAGGGTTCCAAATTCTGTCAACCGATGACGCCACTTGGCAAACTTGTCGTGTCGCGTTTTCTAGCGGAGCATTGTGGAAGGCAAAGCTGAACTGGCCTTTACTGTAGGTGGCTTGAGCAAGAAACGCAGTAATAAACGCTGCGTACTGCATTTTACACAATATAAACCAACAAACGTCCACCAGCTATATAAACATAGTGTAGCAAACAGCAGTAAATAAGAGCAAACATACTCTAGTCTTACGTTTGGAAAAAAAAATCGTTTAGATGGCTTGCAGAAAGGCGTAGGGGTCAACTCCGCCCACACTCCCAGTGAAGTACTAAGTCCAAAGTCGCCAATACTTCGACTTTTAATGTACTACAGGATCTTTACCAGGCTTTCTACAATAAAAAATGAACCATTTACAAACATTAAAAACACAACTACAAACCAAAATTCGATAGAAAATTACCTGAAATTTTTCGCCCCTGTATTAAAATCGACATCCTAGCTTTAAGGAACGCCATCAGGACTGTAGGGGCAGTAAGGGGAGCAAGGCGCCTGCCTAGGGTTCCGCCTTTCTGGGAGCGCTGCGCCAAATTCCTGCCAACCGTGTAACCGTGGAAGATGGTAGTACAGCACAAACATAAATTTGCCCTGTAATTTGTTTCTTTTGCGTAGGAAAATGTACATTTACCTGACAATTTTTGAATTATGTTCTCGCAATGCTGTTTCATCCTAGAGATCTTTAGCTGTTTGGATCCGGCCAGCTTGGTAACTAAAGTACGTATGAGCTCACTCCTCCTTTAAAAGAGTCAGCTTCGAAAGCTCGGCACCTTTGTGCTCTCTCGATATGTCAAGAAGGTGACTCAAGAGGGGAGGTAGGGTAGGATGAGGTAATGTATATTTACCTAGGCAAAAAAAAAAACTAATTTCAACCGGCCAGAAGGGGGAGGGTCGGCAAATTTATGTTTCTTGTTGCCGCTGGAAATATAAAATACCTGTGAATTTTTGCATTCATAGTTAGACCTCGTCAAAATGGTTGTGGGTGCTTTCTTGGCGTGTAGTTCCAAAGCTGGCGTCTCCCGGAGTCACAGTCTCCTTGAACATTACGTGAAGGTTCGAAAATAGAGTTGATTTTAATAAAATTAGTTGGGAAAAGTTAGGAGAAATTTTGAATGAGTTTAGATTTTATACAATTTTTGTTTGAAAAGAAAAGACACCTTCCGTTCAGATGGGATCAGAGGGGTTCGTCATGAGACTTGGGAAAGACGAAACCAAGTTGAACCTCTCATGATGATGCGAATCTCGGAGTGGTTCTTGCAGGTTGAGGTGAGGTTATTCTTCTTTCTTCATCTTCGTTTGTTGACGTTGCCAAGTTGCCGTCGGCTCTGGGGCTGGCAGATTTTCCTGTTGATTGTTGGGTGACCATCGCTGTTGATTGTTCATCTTTGACGTTATGCTTGACGAATGCTGATTGAACGTCGATGACGAGTTGTTTGTTGATTCTACTTCGTTATTCAGATTTCTTGTTGATGAATGAATTAAGAGAAAAGTCCCCGCTCTTTTCTAGTTGTTACGAGGACAGCAGAATTGATGCGTCCTTCTGTTTTTGGTGAATGGCCTTGGGAGCTGTGTGGGTACGTTGTGAAGGTGAACTCAGCCAATATTCCAGGTTCGAGTCTTACTTTGAATGGTTTTGGAGAGATTTTGTTGCTGGGATCGAGCCAATGTATTGTTGATTCCAGATAAAAGTTGATGAAAGGTGAGTTTTTGATGAAAAGGTTCCTTTCTTTTTATCCTTGAGGACGTTCTATGTTTGGAAGCAGGTCTCTTTGGTGGAATGGTGAGAAAATACTTGAATTCATGCCAGAGTTTTCATGGTTTTGGAAGAGTTACTCCACCATCCCTACTCAGCACAGCAGTGAGAATTTCGAATGTGGAATGGTTTTAAAATTTCTTTGGCTTGCGGAGCATTTGTCGTTGGGTTGAAAACAGAAAACCTAGTTCTCACAACTAGGACGAGATGGGGTCCTATGTCGAGACCCATCGGTTCACCTTTCCTAAGGAGTCTGCCACTGTTACGTCAAGAATCCATGGGGCCTATCCGTGGATGATTGGCCGAATGAGGCTCGTTGTTTGAGGTTGCCGATGCGTGGACCAAAGCTGAATCTAGTGGACAGGCTTCGGAGAAGCAGAATTGCAGAGAAGGCAATCGGGGATTGTGTCGTCCACTGTTTGAGGAGGTGCAAAAGAGGATTGGTGGAAGCGTCTTTTTTTTTTTAAAAACTTTCCTCAAAGTGGCTTGACCAACGATGTCTTATTCCATCAAGGTGACACTGGAAGGTCGTGATGAGTGATCAAAAGGGACGGGTTGGAACTTGTCTTTCGATTCAAGGTTGAGGCAGAGTCAATGCTGTTTCCAACGCTTGAGCCTGGCAACGGGTAATTGAGTGTCAATGACTGGGCGGAATTCCAGGGAAAGAAAGAGCACTGAGCGGAAGTTTTCGCTGGAGAGGGCCGGAGTTCCTTAGCGGAGAAAAGCCGGGATGGATGAGATTGCTTACGGCTTGCTTCACTTCTTGCGGATGTGTCCCCATGTGTGGTGTGGAACTGCTGAGAAGTAGGCGTGGTTGATGCCATAGGTCTGGGGTCTACAACTTGTGATGGAAATCGCTCATGGCACGATCCATTATTTGGAAGGTTTGGTGGGGCAAAAGAGGATTGGTGGAGTTGCCTGTTGGTCCCGAACAATGTGACAGGGAGAGGGACTATAAGTCGACTGGCGAGCCAGGTGAAATGCATGAGTGGCTGTGTTTCTGCTTGGGGTGATGCTTTAGTATGCGTTTGATCATGTCGTATGCTTCTTGCACAGTGCAAAGATTGTTCTTGAGAGAGGGTAGATAGGTGGGACGATGTCTTGGTTTGCCTGGGTGGGACCTGGGGAAGCCAGAGATATGTTGATCATATTCCATATAGGGTGGATGGAGTTAGGACGGCACGCTAAATGAAGTGAAGGAGGCAAGCTGAGTTGATAGCTGAGGCCTGTGGTGATGACCTTCTTTTCGGTGTCTTGATTTTTTTTGCTGTGATGTTGCTAGGTGAGAAGTTCCAGACGAAGGAAAGTGTGACCGTACTATGTCTTACTACGAGAGTGCTGGATTTCATGGCGATTCATGTGTTGACTGGATGTTTATTCTTTGCCGTCTTTGCCATCATTACAAAAATTATGGGCTCGATGACAAATCTTGTGCTCATTGAGTGTTGATTCTTTGCACGGAACCATCGTTAGTATTGGGCCTTGTGGGTGGTGGCGACACTTGAACGGTGCAACTGATTGGTGCATGTGGAGAATGTTTTGCCAAAGTAGTGGTTGGAGAGGAAGGAGAGTTACGGTGTTTCCTCACAGGATTTCACGACGGTCATGGCTTGTCGTGGTTGAATTTATGGTGTTTTCCGAATTGCCTGAAAGATGACTGGAGTCGTTGGTGGGTTCGACTTTTTGTTACTTTTAATTTCCCGTGTGCACCGTGAGTCTGCTCTGGAAGAGTACAGGGGGAACCATAGTGGTTCGATGGCGAAGTCTTGGTCTGCCTTTTCCAAGGTTAGCAGGTTTCCGTTGATGAGTTGTTGGCCTTCCTTGATCAGTGGACAGTATGTGTGCTGCGAAAAAGAAATCCGGAATGCCTTCCTCAGTGAGGCTAAGCTGAGGTTCAATGCAGCTCTTATGATCATCAGGACGACAGGGTTTCCTTGCTTGTGTTGGCTTACCACCCTTGATCCTTCATGGAAGGGTGAATGTTGCAGGAGTGAAGATGGCCATGACCAGGTCTTTTTTTTAGTGACTTCTTGAACTCGGTGTGATGGGGCGAATGAGGTCCGAGGTGGCTATAGAGATGGGAAGAGCCACTTGAGGGTCTCACTTGTCAGTCATGTTGTCTGGTGGCTTTCTGAGAAAAGATACAAGGAAGTCTTGGTTAAGACGGTGTGAAGGTTCTTGTGTTCAGGATGCATGCCTTTAGTTAGAAGAGACTCACAGCAGGCAGGCGAGGACCTTGGCTGCATGGGCGTCCGCTTCAAAGTGTTGACTTGCTTTCAGCTTTCCCAAGAAGGGGTGGAAGGGAGATCCAGGACGGCTATGATGACAGGAAAAGCCACGTGAGACACTAGTTTGTTCAGGTTGGATTCCCTAGAAGTTTTCCATGGGGGAACAAAAGAGAGAGCTGTAGTGGTCGTCAAACTCGCCAAGGTGAGCTGTGGCAGGTTCGGTCGATCAGGTTGATTTTCGTGAGGACTTTTCTTTGGTCGATCATGGCGGAATGAAAGAGAGGTCTGAGATGGCACTAGAAGAGTAGAGGCCACCGGAGAGGTATGCATCATTCCCTGGACGGTGGGAGAGATAGATTGGTTGCTGAGTGGTTTCCTGTGATTCTTCACTTGTTTCTTCTTTTTTTGTTGTTGAAAAGTATGTTGCATGTTGTACTTGCCTTCACTGACGAAAAGGAAGGCAACCTGCGGCCATCTTCGACTCCCGTGGAAGGTCAACAGTTGCTCCGGTCAAAGAAAGAGGCTTGCGGCCGATAAAGGCGAGGCTCCAGGCGTAGGAAAAAGAGCCTGGTTGGCTCTGTTGAGGGCCTGTGGGCTGTTGACAGCGAATTTGAAGGCTTCAGAAAGTCTTTCGTGGGTCAGATTCGTTGATTGAAGGCAACGTGAAGCAGACGTGAATAGTGACCAGTGAAAGGGAGAGAGGGAGAGATCGCTTGGCCCAGTTGACAGCGAGATCGACGGCTTGGAAAAGTCTTTTCGTGGCTAGAACGAATGAGAAGAGCCAAGCTTTGAGAGGAACACTTGAATCTAGTCCGAGATGAAAGGAGTGAAATGACCCCGGTCGGTTCTGTTGATCGTGAGCTCTTTGGTCTTCAGATGACTTACGGATGGCACGAGAGGCAAAGAATACAGCAGTCGATGAAACGGAGGTGTTGTTTTCATCGTCAGGGTCTGGCAGAGTCGGCGAAAGCAGTGTGGAAGGACGGCGAAAGAAAGAGCACTGTGCAGAAAGGCCGTGGAAGAGAGAGCACTGGGCGGAAGTCTGGCAGAAAGGCGAGAGCCTGGTCAGTTCTGTTGAAGATAAGCACGTTGATCAGTGAATGACTTTCGTGCCGCCAATGGCCAGGAAGGCAGTGTGAAAGCCGATGAAATGGAAAGCATTGGGCGGAAGGTCCGGTGAAAGGAGAGGGCTCGGCCGATTCTGTTGAAAATGAGTGCATTCCTCCGAGAATGTCTTTCGTGCCGTCAGTGAAAGAAGAGAGCCTGGTCGGTTATGTTGAGGACAAGCACGTCGATCAGTGAGTGTCTTTCGTGCCCAGACTATAGAGAGAAAACCAGTGGAGTGAGAGAGCAGGGCTGCAAGAGAGTTCGTGCAAGAGGTCAGCTCCGAGCAGGCTTTTGCGAAAAAGAAAGGTGATCCAAGGCAGCAATGATGAGCAGTGGGTCGCTCGATGTTGTTGACTTGCTTTCGGTCATCTAAGAAGGGATGAAAGCGAAGAGCCCATCGGTGAGAGACGAGATGACAATGTGGCTCCAGACGGGTGGAAATTGGCCAAGAAGAAAACAGCTTCACGGGGTGCAGGTGTTGAAGGCCCGGACAAAAGGTTTCAGCGAAGGGTGAAAGGGAAATCCAGAGTGAAGGAAAATACATGATGGTGCCGACGAAAGGCGACGAAAGGGTGAGGATGAAGCGACCATGTGTCATGGCCGCTAGAGAACAAAAGATGCCGAGCTTTTGCGGCTGGCTCTTTTAAAGGAGGAGTGTATGTATGGGTTCTTGGGTTACCAAACTGTCCGGATCCAAACAGCTAAAGATCTCCAGGATGAAACAGCATTACGAGAACATAATGCACAAATTCACAGGTACTGGATATTTTCCAGCGGCAACAAGAAATATATTTTTTAATGGATGGCGTTGCGCTAAGTTCACAATGCCGTAAGAAGAAATGCGCTTTGACTTGGTTTGCTCGCGAATTCCAGATGCTTTGTTAACTGGTTATTCGTTTTTTTCTTTAATGATCAGATGATAAAAAACTGAAATTAAAAATTAAATTATGTAGATTTTTGAGGCATTTTGCTCAGGGCTCTCATTTACTTGGAGTAGTTAGTATTTAGTTATGTAAGCCTCAATACAGCATTCGTGAATTTATTTTTTGTTTTCACGAAAAGCAGTCGGGGGGGGGGGGGGACGCCATTCAGTTGGTACGCTTGGGCGTCAAGGGGGTTAGCTGCGGCCCTGATCGTCATAAAAGAAATAAACTACCTTCTCGTGTCAAACACTAACAAGGCTTGGAAGCCTGAAAAAGTCAAATATTGGTGAGTTTGAAGTCAGTGCTTCACTGGGAGTGTAGGGGAAGTCGGTTCAAGCCTTTCTGCAAACCCTAGAGGAACTTTTTTGTTCAACTGTTTGATTTTTCAATCATTTAATTTTACTGTTTGGATTCTAATATTTGTTTTTTTTTTTTAATTTTAGGAATAAACTTAGTTGCAACTTTTGCTTGACAACTTTTGCTTAGTTGCAACTTTTGCGCGACAACGTCATCAGTGAAAATAATGAATGTTTCCTAAACTCACACAAGGCCAACTGAGATTGAAGCTGCATTCGTCGCTGAAAATTCAAGGTCAACTGAGATTGAAGCTGCTTTCCTCGCAAGTGCAGCGAGGAAAGCAGCTTCAGTCTGAGGTGGCCTTGAATTCGCCGAACAGTTACTGGCGTTGTCGCCACAGTTCATCAAAGTTGTTCTCAACACATTATGAATTGTCTGATATCTTCGTGTGACGTCACTGCAGAAGCATTCAACTCATCAGCTCTTCAAGGTGGTTTCTCCTCTGAATCCACTGACTAAAGATCACGGGCCTGCAGCTTTTCTTCGCTGGGATTATCGGTGTAAAGTGTCCCCACTCAGCTAAAAGAAGGTTAACAATTCACTCGACTATATGAAACAAACTAATTTATCGGCCGTTATCTAAATCCAAAACTGCTTAGAAACTCCCTTGGCAACGTAAGCGTGCTGGTGAGCGTACGAGGCTGAGCATGCATCCTTGAAACACTGCTTACGTGACACTTGCCACCGTTTTGCTCGTTGACGCGTTTAGCGATTGATGCATGAAGTCAGTTCTGATGTTACTCAATCAGTACCTTCCTAAAGCACCGAACAGAGCGAACAGAACGCACCACTGTTACAGACAGTTTGGCTCCAAACTTGATGTCGCGCGTGCGCAGTGATGCTGCGTCAGCCATCAGTACCTTCCTAAACTACAATACAGCTCCACAAGCTCAGCAGAGTATTCGATACGTCATGCATTCACCGCGACCTGACCTGGCTAATTGATTGACCAGGATTGTCTAATAGATGTGACCAGGCGAGAGCAATACCAAATTGCGAACCATCTCAGGGAGGTGGTTGGCTGGGGTGGAGGGTTGAGCATGTGCGATGTAACAGTTTTGACGAAACAGATTCATCGCTGACGATGTTGACGTCAATCTAGCCGCACCAACACGGCTATTAGCAGGGAATGAGCCAAACTGTCACCAACAGTGGTGCGTTTGGTTCGCTCTGTTTGGTCGTTTAGGAAGGTACCGAGTATTACCACAAGCTCTAAATTGTATGCATCTATAGCTGCATAATAAAATCGTTGAACTCAATCACTTTAATCGCTTTTCATTCTCGTGTTGTGCACGTGTTCTTGCTACGGTACTGAACAATTCTTCGTCCACGAGCTATGGATTTCAAACGTTCGTCTAAACCGTTGACTGTTGATGGACCAGATGTATTGGGGCGTACGGCTGCGGGCCAGGGCTCCGGATAATAAAGTGAATGAAAGAATCCGTTTCCTCTCAACGCGTATAGTTTTAAATCAAAGTAAGCTACGTTGCTAATTTCGAGACACGCTGGCCTCAAAATTGGTAACTAGAAACAATAGAATGGCTTATTTATTTTGTAGATGCGAGCTTTCAGAGCTGAGTTGAATTGTTTCAAAGTGGACAGTAACAATCACTGTGGAGCACGAGATTTATCATTGCTACCTTGCAAAGTGTTTATGTTAGAAATGGGGTACCTTTTGTTTTGCCAACTTTACCATTCTGCTCTAAGGTGGATGCCGTACAATTAGGGTTTAGGGTGAGATTGAGTGGGTAACTGTGGGCTTTATTCATATTGTAGGGCCTCTCAATGGGGCAGACTGGTCACATTGTATTGAGGCTCTCCCTAAGCCATTAATTTTTTTTTGGGGGGGAGGAGATTTTCACGTGCATCACTGGTTTTGGGGTTATACACACTGCAATGCGCGGGGGGGGGTGTTAATTGGTTTGCTTGGTGAGTTAGGATTGGAAATTGTTCCGAATGGAACTCCAACCTTTGGTAGGCGATGTGGTAACAATATCCAAGAATCTGTTTTGGACATGTTTTTGTGCTCACTGGGAATTGGTCATAGCTTTTTGTTGGAGGTCTCTCAGGACCTGAGGGGGGGGGGGGGAATGAGGCTTAATG
>JAHWFP010203104.1:11937-40245 GCA_023313725.1 Lithobius niger
TTCATATGAAAATGTTCATGCCCCCCTTCTCATTTTTGCCGGCTCACCCCCGTTCATAAATAATGAACGGTCCCTAAATCTTCAGGGCAAGACCTACGTAACATCCTGACACATATCCATAAAATATTTCTGGTCAGTACTTCGTTGTCATCAACTTCCAGAAAGATACTATAACTATTTTTGAACTCAATATTGGCAGGTCTTCATAGTTCCACAAGTTGTGACCAATTGAACCACTAAAATTGTTAGGATCTGTAGTCAGTTGGAATCATCATTTTTCTTAGAAGTAACTCATTGAGGTGGAAAAGGCATATTAAACCTACAATGGTTTTTAAACGCCTTTTTTTTTCTATTAAGTGTACAACTCCATTTAACCTGCCAGTAATAGCTGCTGCTCCATCAAATCTGATAACCTTCAAAGATTCCATATTTACACTGTCCTTGTTGATTCACTCCAGCATTGCCTTTAGAATGTTTTCCCCAGACCCACTCAAAGAATTTACGTGTTCGAAATTTACTTACTATTTACTGCCTGGTTCTTCAACCATAGATATGCGTTCTTCTTTGGTCTTGTGGTAACATTTTTTATCTATGGGTGCCTTAGTTATTGTTACATCCCCTGGAAGGGGTTGGCGGCTGGTAGTCTCGTCATTAGGCTCGCGTGGCTGAGTGATAAGTCACTGATGTTTAGAGTAACTTGTTTTTCAGACAATTACCCATTTTGGTTAATATAGCATTAATGTAGGCTTATTGCGGATACCTAAATGTTGAAAGAATGTTTTAATTTTTTTCTAGACTTTATTTATAACTTGTACAAGCATCTTTGCAACTTGAAAGTTTTAAAAAACACTCTTGACTAAAAATGTTAAAAAAAAATCATAAAAATGTCATATTTATGCAAAAGTACTAAAAGTTTAGGCCTTGTGCGGGAGACCTAAATATTAATGAATTAGGCTGAAACTTTTTCTGAGCTTTATTTATAACGTGTGGAAGTGACTTTGCAACTTGAAAGATTAAAAACCACTCCGAACAAAATATTCAAAAAATCATCAAAATATCAATTTCTAATTGCCTTAAAAAAATCATTACTTTTTTTATTAGCATTTTCCTTCTCAATGCTGTTCAATTTTAGAGAAAACAAACGCAGATCCTTCCGGTTCGCTACCTACTGCGCAGCCTCCATCATATATAAATCGAAGCGGATCGGCAATGCTCACCTTTTCTTTACCGCCACGCTGTACACATCGCTGCGAATTGTCGACCTTGCCTCCGCTCTGCGATGCCACGTGCGAAAGGAATGCCTCGGGAGGGTTCTTTCCCCCTTCCTCGCCGTTCTGCTTCACCAGTTCTCGTCTCTCCGGTGGTTGAGAACGTAGAGGTTCTCTAACTTACAACAAAACAAGACTCTTTGGAGCCTCCGCCTCCGAATTCACTTTTTTTAGAATCCTTCCTTCCGCCATGTAATACTGCGAACACGTCCCCTGTTCCATGCAGTCAACTGCCTCCGGCGAGGGCTCTTCAGTCTATCTCTGAAGAACTTTTCCGTACTAAAGAACGATACGCCCGATTTAAACTACAGTTGAATGCGTGGAAGGTTGCAGCTAAGGTAGCCTTCTCCGCTGGCCCTCCCATCCTTTCGTTGAACTTATCTTCCCGTTCTTCTGACTCCTCTCGTCATACTAATGAGCCTCTCACATCGTCTCAGGTTCACTCTCTTATGGACTCTTCTCTTCGTACCTTCAAATAAAAGGCACAGGATGATTACACCTCCACCTGGCTAACCTCTCTTCCTAAACGTCAGTGCCCTTCCGCTGCGGACGCAGCTCCATCTACCGCTCCTGCAGCTCCTTAGCCTCCAGCATCACCTCCGGCCCCTCCGCCGGGTTTCTACGACGACAACAATCCAGAACCCTACTATTCACCGGACCCCTCCGACTCTGGTCTCCCAGAACCTCCTTTGCAAGGTGATCCTGATCCCTCCGAAATTCCTCTTCCCGAACTTGTGATGGCAGTGGAAGAAATAATCCCGGACTGATTCCTATATAAGCCCTCCGCTTCATCGGATACGACCTCTAAAAACAAGGGTCTAGCAACAGGCTTCGGATTTGGCCTCCGCGATCAATTACCTCATCAAACTCCGCTACTAGGACAATCTACAACCCTCCTCACTACTCTCCTCCGTAACGGAGGTATCCTTTTGGGTAATGGTTCTCCCCTCGAATTGACAAAGACCCTCCTCCGCCTCGTCCGAGTCGAGAGAACTACTTCTTCTGCCCAATCGGCGATGGTACCGGTAATCCACACAACTTTGACACTTACCCTCAGTCAGAGTTCTTAACAGCCGATACCAAACTGGACTTCGGCTCAGCACTTTACCTCCCTCGACGTGTGCGGTCCCTGTATTTGTCCTCCAAGACAACGATCGTATCCTCCGTCTTGGCCGCCGGGCAGCCTCCCAGGCGGATGTCCTCAGCACTGCCGCAAACGCCCTGTGCGAAAGACTCTACACTGACTCTCCGGATGAAACTCGTCAGCTAACATCTTTCATTAACCAGGTTTTTCGCAAGAGTTGCTTCGGCACGTATCTCGCCATGAATTGGTTCGGCACGTATCGCCATGAATTGGTTCACCCGCGCCCTCTTTAATTCGACGCTGCTTCTACGGGAGGTTGCGCTTAACACAGCATCGAACCTCCATGCATCTACACGACACCTCCTCCGCAATCAACCAATTCACGAGTCTGAATCCTTGTTCCGGGGTCTCGTACCGAAAGTTGCTCCCCACCTTGACATTTCCCGCAAACCACGGTACAATAAGTCTCGCACCTTGCGTCGCCCTCGTCCACAACGGATGACCAAAGGAACAACAAAACCTGGGACGTCCTTCCTCCTCCGACCAACGACACCGGGCCGCTTCCCAATCCCGGCACAGAAGTCGCGATACCTATTGACATTCCGCCTCCCCCACAAACTGTAGGGGGACGCCTCCACTATTATGCCAAAACTTAGCAAGCGATAACTTCCGACCCAGTGCTTCTTTCAATCATGGCCTCCGGCTTCAAACCAAAGTTCCATACGCCTCCCCCGGGAAAGCCCCTCTGTGGGACCGCCAATCTCGATCCTCCGACTAGAAATACTGTCTCTCCTCCAGAAGAAGGCTATTCATGTAGTCTCACCTCTGTTCACCCCGGGATTTTACAGCAGCACTTTTCTCTGCAACAAGAAGACAAATTTTCAACCTCAAACCCCTCAATCGATTTATTCACAATCCACACTTCCAGATGGAAACGATGTCATCCATCCGCAATTCCCTTCAACCCAATGACTGGACAGTTTCCCTCGATTTGGCCAACGCCTACCTTCACATTCCACTTCATGTTTCTGTCCGCCACCTATTCCATTTCTTGCTAGACAACACCGTCTACGAGTATCTTTGCCTTCCGTTTGGCCTCAACGCAGCCCCCGTGTCTTTACAATGATCCTGTGATCAGCCTTTGCTTGCCTTCACCAACAAGGCATCCGTATCTATGCCTTCCTCGACGACTGTCTCCTTCCGCATCTACAACCAGCAACCTTATCAAGAAATCTGGCCACCGCCATGTCTCTTTTTCATCACCTAGGCTTAGGTTTAAACCTCCCAAAGTTACGTCGCCAGCCTGCCCAATCATTCGTCTTCCTAGGGGTGTTCTTCGTCCTACGCACAGCACCCGTAATGCCTTCCCCGGAGCGAGTCGCGTCTCATCTTCATTCCACCCGTGACTTCCTGCGGAAATCGCTTCGCACCTTTCGGGATCTTGCCTCCACTATCGGGACCATCGATTCGTTAGCAGACCTGGTCCCCTACGAGAGATGGATGGCATATCCGCTACACCACTACCGCTTCTCTCACTGGGGCGATCCCCGCACCGCCGTCACTCTTCCTCCGCAACGACAAGGTCATGCCTCTCCACCAACACCTTTCTGTGGTGGATGGTTGTCAGCAATCTAACTGCGACTGCTCCCCTCCACGAGCCACCTCCTCATCTTCACTTATTCACGGATGCCTCCCAGACGGGCTGGGGAGCCCATGTCGACAACCTTACAACACCCGGACGTTGTACGACGGGGATAACAGAACACATCAGTCATTTGGAATTGCGCGCAGTTCCTGCAACACTTTCAACACTACCTGGCGAATAGGGTTGTGCAGGTTCGCATAGACAAAATCACTGCTGTTGCTTACCTCCGCAAGGGCTGAGGGACCTGCTCCCTTACCCTCCATCAGATAACATCCGAGATTTTCCAATTCTGCATCCTCCATCACATCCGCCTTCTACCCCTCCACATTCCGGGGTCTCTAAACGTCATTGCTGACTCTATCTCGCCGCGCACCTCCGGTCAGCAAGTGGGCCTTGCATCCCACAGTCTGTCATGCCCTCTTCCACCTTTGGCAACAACCACTAGTAGATCTCTTTGTGCCACGAGGTACAACAACAGGCTTCCCCCCACCTCGCCTTCTGCCGCTAGTCCTCCACAAGATTGCCAACTGCTCCGGACGATTTCTGCTAATAGCACCGAACTGGCCATCCGCAGCTTGGTTCCCTTTACTCCTATCCCTCCTCATTGCCTCCCCGTGCCAGTTACCACCGTGGCGGGATCTTCTCTCGCAAGACCGGGAGCGATTACTCCATCCGAACCTGTCCTCGCTTCAGCTTCATGGGTGGCTACTATCGTCCGACTGCTCCGCTCAACAGTCATTCTTGAGGACGAGGCCTCCCGCATTGCTTCCAGAGCCATGCGATCCTCCACTACGAAAGTCTACGACAGCCACTGGAAGAAATGGTTTCATTGGTGTATCTCACAACAAGTCGATCCACTCCATCCGCCTCTGCACGATCTCCTTCGGTTCCTAACCTCCTTATTCAAGGAGGGTTTACGCGGATCCACCATCCTGGTATACCGTTCAGCACTTAATGCTGTCTTCAAAGCAGCCGGGAATACTGCTCTCCTTACGGATTATCGGATCTCCTCGCTTATCCACTCCTTTCAATTAGATCGCCCGCGTATCCGCAAGTGATTTCCAGACTGGGATCTATCCATCGTCCTCACGGCACTGATGGCTTACCCATATGAACCATTAGCTTCTGCGTGCCTCGGCCATCTTACCAGGAAAACTGTTTCCGTTGTGGCCCTCGCAGCCTGTCTCCGTTGCAGCGAACTTCAAGCCCTGTCCGCGAGAAAACGTGACTGCTTCTTTTTACCCGACTTTCGTGGCATCACGCTTACACCTGCTGCTTCTTTCCGAGCAAAAACCCAAAAGCCAACTGAACGGTCACATCCGTTCATCATCCCGTCCCTATCCAACATCCTTAGGGATGACCAAGAACGGGCCTTATGCCCTGTTCGGGCCATCCACTTCCATCTAAAAGCATCCTCTGCTATCCGCCAGGATCGTACCCAACTCTTTCTCTCGTACAGCAGCAAGACTGGGACCACTTCGACACGAATGATTGCTTCGTGGATTAAAACTGTCGTCCTACAAGCCTACGAAGCCATAGACATCAATTGCGTCACGGAAAATATTAAAGCCATGGCACATGAACTTCGTGCCATCTCCACATTCTGGGCACATTTTAGCAACATTTCCATTACCGACATTATGGAATCCGCATCTTGGCGCCATCCTACCGTCTTTATGTCCCACTACCTCCGGGACATGTCTCACCATGCCGACGGTTTGTACCGTGTTGGGCCATTTATTGCCGCCCGCCGAGTACTCTAACCCTTGGACGCACTGTCAACTGACCTTGCGTTACAGGGGCCGGCCGCTAGCTAAGGGGACTCCGATCAAATAGCGCCCGCCGCCTTGACGAAGTCTGTGGGAATGCTAATAATTGGGTAATGTATTTTTCACGGCAAGTAGCCAAATTCCAGGATACCTGGTTAATTTTTGTTTCTATTGCCTATTGAAAAATACATTACCCGGCTTTCCGCTCTCCTCCCCTCTCATGGCCATTTGGGCACTACAGGTGTCGAAAAGGTGAGCTCTGTCGCTCCGCTTTGACTATATATGCAATGGAGGCTGCGCAGTGGATCTGCGCAGTAGCCTAGCGGACCGGAAGAACTTGTTTTATCTCTAATTGAAACAGCACTAGCAGAAGGAGAATGCTAATAATTGGATAATGTATTTTTCAATAGGCAATAGAAACAAAAATTAACCAGGTATTTTATGTTTATCCACCCATAATTGTCCTAATATTGCCAGCTGATAGGATAGCTTCCTTAACAATGAGCAAGTCAGCATCACCAGGTATTTACTTCTTTCCGAGCAAAAACCCAAAAGCCAACTGAACGTTCACATCCGTTCATCATCCCGTCCCTATCCAACATCCTTGGGGATGACAAAGAACGGGCCTTATGCCCTGTTCGGGCCATCCGCTTCTATCTAAAAGCATCCTCTGCTAGCCGCCAGGATCGTACCCAACTCTTTCTCCCGTACAGCAGCAAGACTGGGACCACTTCGACACGAATGATTGCTTCGTGGATTAAAACCGTCGTCCTACAAGCCTATGAAGCCATAGACATCAATTGCGTCACGAAAAATACTTTGCATCCATTGTCTGTTAGGACTTTCGACAAGATGGAAAGAATACATCACAACCTTACGAAAGATCCTAAGTTTGTCTATCTAGGCTTATTAGAGAGCTCATCACATCACTTTGAATTCGAATATAACCATACGCTTTCGCTGTAATTCCATTACCACATTGCATAGGACAGCCCCTATTGCAGCTAAATAATTTTGATTTGCATTGATGAAAAGAATACATCACAACCTTTCCAAAGAGTCTGTCTATCTAGGTTTATTAGGGAGTTCATCAGAGCACTTTGAATTCGAATGTTACCATACGCTTTCGCCGCAATTCCATTACCACATCATCTCTAAACAGGCGTTGGACAGCCCTTATTGCAACTAAATAATTTTTAATAACATTGATAGAAAGTATACATCACAACCTTTCCAAAGAGTCTTAAGTATGTTTATCTAGAGTTATTAGACAGCTTGTTGGAGCACTTTGAATCGAAAATCACCAATTATAAATAAGTAGCGTATGCAAATTAAGTGTAATATTCTTAAAATACGATTTTTGAGGTCAAGAGTTGTTTTTATGTAAAACTTGAGTATCATATTTCCAATCCAGAATTGTGTGCTGAAAATTTTCATTGAACATTATGCTTTCGATTTGTTGATGGTTAAGGAGTTACAGACGTTGATTGCATCGCAGTGAAGCGTACCCTACACTAAGTCATAAAGATGGCGTCACTCATTATGACGTAACTTTTTTACTATTGCAAATAGAGGGGTAGGGTTTGCGCCATTTTATAACTAATATAATGGTCTTCAAAAGACGGGGAGTGTTAATGCTGTCAGACCCGTCCTTGCCCTGCAGCGAAGCCACACGTACAAAACACGTCAAAACTTTAGAGCACGTAACTGTTTACCTATTTTAGATAGAAGGATAGGGTTTGCGCCATTCTTGAGCTTATGTAAAGGGCTTCAAACGTAATGGGGACTATAAGTCCTCAGACCCATATTAAGCCCATAGTACTCCCGTACGTCCAAAATACGTCATAAAGACATCAAAAAAAAATAATAAATTAGCGGACTGACAGTGGTAGACTTTATTCCATCGTGTTTAGCGCATTTTTTCCGTCCAGAATCAGTTGGCCTCTGTTGCAATTCTGTTGCAATTAGTTCTAGGTACAACATTAATTTGACTGGACTATACAGGATCACTACTATTGTGGCAGTGTATGATTTATTAGCTAGTACTGCTTGTGCCTTGGCTGTAGTAATTCACGATTTAAAGGGCTGAAAATATCAAACCAAAAAAAATGAGGGCAATGCTCCAAGTCGTCTGGTTAATTGCGTTAATTACCTCAGCGGCCTCTTGGAAAGATATCACTACTTTTAAATTGTACATTTTTTAGAAACTTTGCGGCTTCTCTTATACCATTAGTGAATTTGGATGGATATTTACTTTCAGGATGAAGCTGATACTAGTAACCCTTCACATCTGAATCGGAGCATCCCGATGCATGTGCACCTAGAATCTGGAAGACTAGTTGTTCCGGTATATGCTGAGGCGGCACCTTGGATCCGTGCAGATCTCCCTGGAACTTCACCATGGTTTGGGAATAGTAGTAAGTTTTCAAAGTCGATATCGTGTTCATCTAATATACATTTGTTCACCCTTTGTTAGAGAATAGCAATAGCATCGTTCTGTCAGTGCAGGAGTTTCTGCACAAGATTGTGTATGCTACACAGAATAAATAGGCCACTTGGACTAGATGGCGGCATTGCTCTCTTTGGAGACATGGTGTGCGTGCCTGCTACACTGGTTCAACATTCTACAATAGGACATGCAACTTGATAGTATGAACATGATGGTGCCTGTTATAGACACATTTTATCTGGACTTTGGTGGACTGTCAGGAACCAATTTTACAGTGTTGCGATTCTCTCGCCGGATGCCTTGCTTTACGCAGATGCCTCCATGAATGGCCCATTTTGGTGATCATGTTGAATCTGGACTGTGGTGCCAACAGGAGAAATACTTGCACATCAGTGTGTTGAAAATGCAGTGTGTGTAGATGTAGTTCATCTATCCCTGCATTTATTCCTCACCCTTGTTACTCAAAGACCAGTTTAAGCCTTGTTAGATGACACATCTATTGTGTCCTTGGCAAGGGGAGGGGGCACTCGTTCGCTGGGATGCGTATCTGGTGTTCTTTTGCACATCATGTGGGTCTATTGGTATATCGTCTCAGGAAGATTTACTGACTGCTTTTTATCCCGGTCATAACGAATTTTGACCCACGGGCGACACGCCATCAAACGCGAGACTCCACAGTTTGTATCTCATATATTTGGGATAATATCGGCGTGGGGTATGGGACGTCTTGCCCATGAATTGGTTAGGCATGTTCGCGTATTCTCCCCCCCCCACCCCTCCTCCTCCCTCCTTCCAATTCTTTGCTGCCCAGAAGTGCTCTGGAAGATATTGATCTTTACTGGTTGTCCAGATGGCCCGAACTGCAGCCTTGTTGTGTGGATCTTGGCACCAGTGGTTAGGGATGAACTGAATGAAAAATTTGCAGAATACTGAATACCGAATGTACAACCAAATACTTTACTTGCCGAATACCGAATATACCATCGAATAGTTAAACTGCCGAATACCGAATATTTGGCACCAAACAATTTACATATTCGGCCGAATACCGAATTACTCGGTTCTGTGCCGAATAATGGCTGAATCGGCCGAATACCGAATTATTCGGCCGAATATTTAACCCAATACCCGTAATTTTAAACACATTTATCATTTTTCCTTCTTTTAGAAATGTAAGAAGATAATTCCTCACAAACCAAAAACTAAATGCTTAGCTAAACGTTCTTACATTAACACAATCGCATAAATATATATTAAAATATATTCGGCCGAATACCAATAAATCGTAACACTATTCAGCCGAAAACCGAATAGGCCTAATCACTATTCGGCCAAAATCAGTATTCAGCCGAATACCGAATATCACTGTTCGGCCAAAATCAGTATTCGGCCGAATACCGAATACTTGAATTTTCGGCCGAATACCGAATAATTACCGAATATTTGGTGCATCCCTACCAGTGGTGAGCTTGCTCAAAGCCGCTTCCACAGTGACTCAGTCATGGCAGAGGGGCAGAAATCTGCATGGCCACTTACCTGGCTTGCATTTGACTACTCTGCAGATTATTCCAGGCACAAAGATTTTCTGCGGAGGTGGCTGACAGATTATATACTCGCGGAGATCCCACCATTCAGGTTTACTACAGCAATGGGCAGAGATGGTTTCAGTGACACAAGGAACTATGCAATTCCTTGCAACCCCTTTCTGAGTGATCTGAGGGGCTGGACCAATCAGGAGAGAGAACCAGAATGAAAGGTGCTCTGGATGCAGGGATGCATATTGGGGCATGATGACGGGGGGAAATTTGACAGTTAATCAAGGTAAACCTTAAAATGTCGTAAAGGTATGGAGGTAAGTATGTTAACCGAGCAAACCAATTTATACACTAAAATTTAAGTTTTGCAGCAGATGCACAAAGCTCCACTTGTTTAGGTGGATTTCAAAAGGTTAGATATCTGCAGAGCCAAACTTTTATTTTCTTGGAACAATGTGTAATGTACAGGGTGGTCCACAAAAAACTGACGACCCAACTTTTCTAGTTAGTACCCCTCAGAACCTGGAGAGGACTGAAATCAAATCTAATGAAACGGGAAGGTTTCTGTCCTCTCCTGGTTCTGAGGGGTGCTAACTAGAAAAGTTAGTCGTAGAAAATGTTGAGTCGTCAGTTTTTTGTGGACCACCCTGTATGATGTACAAGTAGCACTTGACCGCAATGACAACTCTTTTTTCCGCTTTTTAATTTTGTTGTAGCCTGTAGACATAAATGGGGAAGTTGACATGTGATATTCTTTGTTGTGTTAACTTGTAACTCCCGTGCTACTGAATTAATTAAATAAGCAATGGCTTGCTGAGCATTCACATGGACCTTTAATCCAATTAACTGAGTAACAAAAGGGTTACATGTGATACTCATGTAAATACTTTAAACAGGACGGAAAGTCAAATGGACTCGATGAGTGTTAAGTAAATACGGATGCGAACCTATTTACGTTAGCTTTTGGACTTGAATGTCAGACTGCTTCAGCGGGGAATTGAACCCACAACCTTTGCAGAGGTTGTGGGCTCAGTTTCCCGGTCCGGCAGTCTGACATTTAAGTCCAAAAGCTAACGTAGTAGGTTTGCATCCGTATTTATTAAGGCTGTACAGATGCAGATATCGTATTGGTAAATCTGCAGATAGGCTATTCAGTGGTTTGGTATCTCTTAGCGATTCCTTTGCACACTTGGACCTTGATGATAGGGAACTTAACGAAAGTTACAGGTTCGAAGGTGATATCAGATACCACCCTAGTTCTAACGATGAACTATGCCGACATGTTTCCTGCCTGCTGACTGCGACAGGTCTGGAAATAAAAGTGCAACATGCAGTCTCGTCGTGAATGAAATATCTGTATCGAGAACTTTGTGTTCCCTGCCTAAAGACTCCCACGATTCCAGAAATAACCGTGCAACACGAATATTGTCTTGAATGAAATCAGTATCGGCTTTGGTATAACAGATATCGTGCGGTATCTGTATCGGTAGAAGTGGCATCTGTACAGCCTTAGTATTTATTCACGTTTGCTGTGCCTACTACTCTTCCATGTTACAGTTCACTTCGTATCTAGGCATTTTCACTACTGTCCGAAAATACCTTTAGTTATTAGCGTTATATCGTTGATATAAATGCTCAATGCTCAAAGACCTTAAATTGCACTATAGAGAGACTTTCATAGCTCACCACCATGTGGTATGCATGGTTACTCCCAGCATACAGAGCCACTCGGTCCACATTTTCGTTTGAGCATTCGACCGGGTTGGTCGCGTGTTTTGCCCCATGCACGCTTCTGTGCGAGTGTAGTTTACTCCAGTCGCGAAACTAGCACCACACATGCATTGCCAACTGACACTATTGTGTGTTCGGAATGTTTAAATCCCCTAGAGTCTCGTACTTTGCTTCAGACCGTGGTTGCTGGTACTGGCACTGATAGTGCAGTTGTTGTTGGTGTGGAGGGATCGTCGGATTGCTGGATCGGGCTGATTTTGTACGTAGTGGACAGTTATTAGACAGTGGCATGCATGTGCGTCATAAGATACTGTTACACAATGGATTGCTGGAAGGTTATGTGTTGCCTAATCGCAAAATTTGCCTGTACACAGTGGATCGTCGCAGCCTCGCAATGTTGGGACACTTTGTCACATCACCGCTTCTCCATGTCGCAGCTTTACCACTTTGTGCCGTCTCTGCTTCTCCACATAGTCATGTTGGCTTTTCGCCTATTCGGAAATTATCGGCTACTTTGGATGGCTCTAAGGGAAACTTTGTGGTTCTTGCCTCCCCCCTCCCTCCCCTCTTCTTCGACTCCCTGGATGTCGGAGTAAAGATCTATGATCGCAGGTCGGAGGATGGCTACCTTTCTGGCGATGAGGATGACATATGGAGAAAGGGTCGGTTTTATTCCGTGGAGGCAATTTGCCGGTTCTATTCACCATTATCTCCCTGGAACGTTTTGTAAGGGGCAACCGACGCCGGTGGTTAACTTGGCCAATCCACTGCGGACAACTTTTGCCAATTCTGATGCTGTGCGCACCTCAACTCACCATTTACCCCAGCCTCAAGTAATGTTTTGTCAGAGTTTGGACCTTGCAGCATTAACGTGGAAGGAGTGTGCCGAGATTTCTGTGAGTCACTCTTTGCTGCTTCATGACCCAAAGAAGTGGAATTTTCCTTTACTGTAACCGGATTGGAGGCACCCAAGTGCGCTAGATACCACACTTTTCCTGATGCTGAATTTACTCATGATCATGCTGCGATGTAAATAGATTTCTGCCTGCCCCTGCTACGCTTTAAAGACACCTCTTCACCAGGCTGAAAAACTGAGGATTTGGTTCGGTGGAACCTATGGGCCAATTTGGCTTATTCTGCATCAACGCCTGCTCTCCGTGTGTTCTTGGCCGAGCCTGCAGAGTGGAGGTATGACTTCACGTTAATTGACTATTTACATCTGATAAAAAGGGCGTCGTTCTAGGAAGATTCCTTCAAGTAGGATCTTTGGGCTCTTACGAACATAATTTTCAGGGGTAGGGAAAATTAGGAAAAATACCTTGATTCTGCTTCGGGCATCCCTGTGGACATCGTAGGGAGGTTGAGTATGCTGCCCATTCATTCTTCTGTGAGTCTCTTCAATGTTGAACTGTTGTCTTTGTTCCCTGAGTTACGCGACAAAATGAGGACTCCTGTCGGTCCCATATCCGCTGCACAGAGTGCCCCTTCGTCCAAGCCCAAGAATTAGAACCCCTTTCGGAAGGGCCCATTTCGTCCGTCATCTGGTGGCACCCTTCCTCCTATCAAGTGGGCTAGGAGAAGGGGGTGGGTGGATTTTTTAAGTCACCACAAGGAGGCTTGTACCTTTCCCAGCAACAGCAATTTAACAATTTTGGCTCGTATCAAAGTCGTGGTGGCCGCTCGTTTCGTAGGGGCAAGGGCCGAGAACGGGGTTAGGGATCCCTCAGTCCTCGTTCATAACTTTGTGAGGAACGTTCCTGCTCCTGTTCACTGGCAGGCAAGGGAGGGCAGGCTCAGGCACCATGTCCCAGCTTGCAACTCCATCACGTCAGGGGCAGCAGATAGGGGACCGACAGGTGTCTTCACTTTGTCGCGTAACTCAGGGAACAAAGACAACAGTTCGTCACTTAAGAGACTCGCAGAAGAATGAATGGGCAGCATGCTCAACATCCCTACGATGTCCACAGGAATCCTCGAAGCAGAGTAGAGGTACGCATCTCTACCCCTAAAAACCATGTTCGTAAGAGCCCGAAGCCCCAGTTGAAGGAATCTTCGTGGAACGACTATGCCCTTTTCATCAGTTGTGACTCACGGCTACGTTACCCCTGTTTGTGTCTCCCGTCCCTGTTTCTGGGTCCACCACCTTGGATCCTGATTCTACCCCCTGACATTTTTATAGAGGCAGAGTTTGTGAAATGGTGAAGGGGGCCATTCAACGGTCGACGGAAAATATCACCGGCTTCTACAGTTGCCAAGAAAAACGGCGGAACTTGTTTGATTTTCAACCGGTGGTGCCTCAACGCTCATCTGGCAGTTCAGCATTTCAGATGGAGACGTTGGCTTCGGTGAGGGAATCTCTGGTCCAAGGGGAGTTCACGGTGTCTGTCGACTTGAAGGATGCCTACCTGCATATTCCCCTGCATCTGTTAGTGTTTCACCTACTCCGTTTCGTGCCAGGTGGCCTGTCTTACCATTTCGAGGTCATACCCACGTGTTTAGTCCATGTGTTCTCCGCCCAGTGGTGGGTTTCTTCACAGCCAGAAGATACATTGTCACATATATCTCGACGACTGGCTTTTTTGGAACGCGTATGCCTCTCTTCTCCTTCAATAGCTCTGTTTTGCCTTTCTGTTTGTAGAACTGGGCATAGGTACCAACCACAAAAATCTCACTTCCAGCTGGCTCGGTCGTTTGTTTTTTCTGGGAGTGGAAATCGACATGGTCAACTTCTTGATCTGGAGAGAGTGTTGAATCTTCAGACCACCTTAGAGGGTTTACACAAACTGTCTTGGATTTCACCAGAGATTTCGGTGTCATTATAGGTAAGTTGAACTCTTGTGCGATGTTCTTTCCACTCGTGGCCCGGTGGACTAGACCTATGAATTGGTTTCGGAGGGACGAGTGGTTTCTGCAGGACTCGTGGGAAGACCTGATTTCCCTGGACAATAAAGCTTCAGACTAACGGTCGCCACACGCCAGTTGGCCGTTAATACGTTATAGCTGGGGACAATAAGACACTTTTGCACTCGACAAAGTTGGCGACTGCTGTCATGTTTTATTATTGAAAATGAGGTGTACCGAACTGATATTGCTGATCAGAGTTTTGATCGCAACATGAATGCAGAACCTACTGGCAAAGTTATTATTTCAGGCATAAGAAACAAAAAGTATTAATCCCATGTAACTTACCTTCACCAGGAAAAAATGAACATGTTCACAGAGTGCGCTCAGAGTGGGCGCTTCATCGGCTCCTGCCTTCACCTAATAGCAAAAAAACATGCCAACCGCGCTAGAGGCACGATTTCCGGGAATCACAAGTCATTGTTAGTTAGGCTTAACGCATGGACAAACAATTTATATACCTTTTGAATTTTTATTTCTAAAAGATTTAAACATTCACTTCATTTGGTAGGTGTTAAGATTAAAGTACCCAAGATTCATTTCGTTGAGAAACTGCTGAAATCTGCTGGTTTAATTTCGTTTTCAAATGAAGCCACTGTCAGACGATGTAAACTAAGAGCGTCAGTCCTAGCCTACCGGAAGTAGGAATAACTAATCAACAACAAAAAATTGATTATTTTTTTTTCACAATTATTATTTTTTTACATATGAGATTTAATTAAATGTTTTGTTTGGTGTTATTAAAATATTAAATAAAATTTAAATGCACACAGACATAACTGCTAGGAATAGCTAACCAACTGAAAAACCAGATATGACTATCTGATAACCATGCCTAAAGATGTAAATATTTTTTACAGATTTTTTGCATTTTCGATTTAATTAAGTTTCATTGGGCTTTAATTATGCATTAAAAGAAATTTAAATTCAGACATGACTGACAGGAATAGCTGATAGATAACAGCCATACTTAAAGTTGTAAATAACTTTTTTAACGAAGTATATAAGAGACACCTGTTCGTTTAATTCAGCATAAAATTGTATAATACTAAACTTTAGAATACAAAGGTAAATTTTAACAAGATTTGTATTTTGACAGCAAAGTTTGATAAAAAAAAAAAAATAATAAAGCCACTCGCATGGCCGTAAAAATACATTTTGTTGCGTGTTTAAATTTATTACCGTGATGATTCCTGTTTTTTTTTCCCGAGGGGGCGGAGGGGGAGGAGAGAAACTACATACCAGCAAACTTATAAATTACATAACCACGCTTGGCGGCAAAATTATAGATTGTATTCATTGGCGACCACAATTTTTATTAGAGCGACTAAACCTAATCAGTCCGCTGGCCACTGTTTACTAAAGAAAAATTCTAATTTGAAGCTTTACTGGACAACCTCCCTTCCCTTGAGACTCTTCATTGCTGGCTTCACCCGGGCAATGTTATGGTAGTGGTTCCTGTTCATAATCCCAGCCCGGAGGTTCATCTCTTCACGGACACCTTGATGGTGGGTTGGGGTGCACACATTAATGACCTAACTGCATCAGGGCCAGGGCCGTATTAAGCCTCATGGAGGCCTGGTGCTTAAGATTTATTGTGCTCCCCCAGTCCAGCAAAAAAGGACATAATACATCGATTTAACAAATTTTCAGTTAAAGTTAACATATTTTTGTGTAAAATAGTAGCTGATTTTCTTTTCTCAGGATCAAGAGGAACCCTTGAGGCCCTTTTTTGGCCTGTGGCCCGGTGCTTCAGCACAAAAAGCACTCCCCTTAATCCGGTCCTGATCAGGGTTCTGGTTGGCGGATGAGGACCGCCTGCACATACTCACACTGGAGCTCCGTACCATCATTGTTGCGATTCGCATTTGGGCCTGTCGACTGAAAGGGAAGGTGGTTGCCATCATGTCAGACACCACTGCTTTTGCGTATAATGACAATAATAATAATATTGCAACAGCAACGGGTTTGGCAAGGACCAGGGTGCAGGACTGCCACCTATGTGAAAAAATGTGAAATTTCTGGCCTTTCCAATAAAAGTATAAAAAAATGTGAATTTTTGGATTTT
Organism: Lithobius niger; assembly: GCA_023313725.1. NCBI lineage: Eukaryota > Metazoa > Arthropoda > Chilopoda > Lithobiomorpha > Lithobiidae > Lithobius > Lithobius niger. The sequence goes on from JAHWFP010203104.1 coordinate 28,388, forward strand.
AGTAAACAAAAAAATTGCAATGTGCCACGAATAATAATAACCAACTCCATTGTACGTGTGCAGGTTATTCGGTTAAGTTTTCAACTGTCTGCCGCGAAGTGTCAATAGGATCTTGCTTCACGCCAAGAAGGATGTTCTCTGGGTACACCAAAAAGGCAATGCGCCCCATGATGATGAGCTGCCAATCATAGATATTTATTTTTAAAAGTTAATTCATGGAGATTCAAGAATCTGAAATGGAAACTTACTCACTTAATCTAAGCCTTTTCCGTGTTGCTAGTGGGCTAGAGAGATTGATAATTAGGGGTGGTTTTAAACCATTCGTTCGTAAGTTGTGTGACGTTTGGAAAAGTTATGAGTTATAGAGGAGGGGGGGGGGATTATAATTATTCATTGCCCTTAACCACTTTTTACTTAACCCTATTTTGAATTAAAAGGATATAGGTATTTTTGGTGGGTGGGGTGGTCCTGGAACCCTCTCCAATTTGACAGTTGATTTGAAAGGAAGTGCGAGTATGATACTTAAATAAATACGCCTAACATTTTTTTTTTAATCTGTGTTTACATTTAGGTAGTCACAAGTACTGATACTGATCAGAACAGTTTTCAGTGGTATGCAAACAATTTAAGATTATTACTACAATGCTGAAAATTGGCAACTGCCCTCCTTGTCTTTAATGTGTTAGCTTTTTTTTTTTTTTTTTACAATAAATTATTGTTCCTTACGTTCATTTTTATTTTGGAACCAGCACCGGTACCGGCAGGTGCTAAAAGCTGCAAGGACCGGCACCAGCAGCACCGGTAAATTTTGGCTCCGGTCGATCCCTAGAAGGAACCCAAATTGATCGTCTCTATTTACGGGATGTTCGTTAAAGAAATTTAAAAATGTGTCCCGTATGATCGATTTCATGATTTTACAGGCCACACATGTGAGGGGAATTGGTCGATGGTTGCATGGATCAGAGAGAGATCCCTTTTTAAAAATCGGTATCACGGTTGCCCTGCTCCACATGCTGGGGAGCTTATTTTGTGCAAAGGAAAAAGAGAAGATAATAAATAAGGGGTATGATATTACATCCCCATTTGTATTAATAGGTGTGCCGAGAACCAGTCAGGTCCGTAAGAATTGCTAGGTTTCGATTTTTTTAATGCCTTAGACTCCAAATGTTCCGTAAAAAATCACCTGGATGCATGATGGTTGGGAGACCAGGATTACTCCGGCAGACCAGGATTACTATCGTCATGTATGGTGTTCGACGCAAAGACATCACTGAAGATTTCTGCCTTTGTACGTCAGGGAAGTGGAACCCACTCCCGGACTCTTCTGGACAAGGTGTCGACTCACTTCTCCCTGTGCCAAGAGCTTAATGTGACATTGCTACCCAGACATATCGCTGAGAAGCTCAATGTGATGGCTGACGAGCTTTCACATTAGACCACAGTTCCGACCACGTAATGGATGCTTTTCCTGAAGATCTGCAGAGCTATCTTCAGAGGTGGGGGACTGGATAGACCACTTCCCAACACGCCACAATCACCAGATCCCACTCTTTGTGTCCCGCATTCCAGATTGCCTGGTGTATTCACCCAACAGTCTCAGCCTGGATTGAAACTGGTTGTTTGCCTACACCCTTCTCCCCTTTCTCCCTTCTTCCGACGATTCTGGTCAAAATTCTGAAGTTCTGCGGCTAGTTCCTTCTCGTGGCACCAGTTTGGCTCAACACTCCGTTGTTTGTGGTCCTGTTGGAACTGTCCAAAGAAGATTTGGTGCTACAGGGTCTGTCTTCGCACCTCCTGTCACGGCACCGCGGCAGGACCCTTCTCCAAAACCCACCCTGTCTACATCTTCACGTGTGGAGACTTTAGCCCCGAACTTAGTAGCGGCCGGTTTTCTTTCTGTGACTCGTCGCCTTCTATGGCATAGGGTAACGACTGTGAAGGTCTATGAAGCAAAGTGGCGTCAGTGGCATACTTGGTGTTCTGAATATTCTATTAATCCCTCTGTGTCTTCCTTGGCCGCTTCCTGGACCATCTTTTCAAATCAGGCCCATCTCCAATTGCCATCAAAGGATATCAATTCATCATCAATTCTGTTGTAACCTGCATAAAACCGTCGGAAGCCAGCAGCTGCAAGGTAATTTCTTGGCTTGTACATGCTTTTGATGACCACTGGCCACGCATCCGGCGTTTGTTTTCTTCCTGGAATCTTCCTTTGGTATTATGCAGTTTGATGCTGAATCCTTATGAACCACTTCATAAGGCATCGTTGCTCCATCATACCCAGGAGACAGTGTTTTTGGTGGCTTTGTCCACGGTTGCTCACCAGAGTAAATTGGCTGCTTTTTCCAGGGAGGATGGCCATGTTCGGTTTAGTAAGGACTGTGACTCAGTCCTTGGACCAAGAATCTGATAAAGTACTGCGCCCATTTGTTATTAAGGCCCTTGCCTAGTGGTGGACTCTTTGACGGGTGAACGTTCTCAGTGCTCTGTTCGCGCTTTAAAAGCATACCTCGAATACACTCAACTTCCAGCTTCGACGCAGCCACAGCAGGATAGGACTTCTCCTCGGGACTCCTCTGTTAGACGTCTGTCAACCTGACTCTTACAACGGTTTCTCCGTCAAAGATAGTGACCTGGATTTGTGACGTTATTCGTCGTGCTTACAGTATTTTCCCCAATCATGTAGATCTTGCCCTGGAGATGCAAGCGCACGAGTTATGAGCATTGGCTTCGTCTTGGGCATTTGCAGCTGGCGTGCCTTTAGACCAAATTCTGACCGCCTGCTCTTGGCGCAATTAAGAACACTTTTATTAGCCGATACACGTGTGATGGGCTATCGGTGCACAGATTAAAGAATGTATTATGGCTTTCAATGCAATGGGCAAGAAGTTATACCTGGCTGCTGTGCGGAAGAAATTGCTGATTTAGTTGGGGGTATCATCTGGACATTTTGGCTCTGGGTTCGCTTGACTCGCCTCCTATTGAACCAAAGAGACAAATTTATTTTTACTGCCGTCGAAAACATTCAATACCTGGTTTTCTTTATTTAGCATTATCTTTCCTTTAAAGCTCAATCCCTAGCGATGAAAGTTGGCTTCCCTGCCGTGCTCGTAGCTGCCCTTTCTGCGCATGCGTGCAGGCCTCTATATAAAGTGCCCGAGTTGTGGCTTGCTTCATCTTTCTTCCTAGGGCACCACCACGAGTGGGTCTCTCTTCTTGCTCCCCCTTTACGATCCTTGATCCGACCGCTTGCCTGTCGCCTTTGCCTGTTTTCATCTGCTGCCCAAGTGCGGACAATTAACTCTCCGGTCCTCCTCTGGATTCCTCTGATTTTTTTTCCGGCATCCGGTCTCCTTTACATCTTGAACATGCTTTTTCGGTTGCCTTTCTCAACTACCTCTGGTTCCCTGTGGGATCAACCTACCATGCACCGACGTATTCGGCCTGGTCGCAAGCCCCTCGGCTGCCTCGCATCTCCTAGTTGGCTCCTCCTTGCCGGTAAGGGCAACCGCCTTTCGCCAAACTGGTACGCATTCACCTGAATCGACCACATGTCTTCAACACATCCCTTCCAAGCTCTTTGCGTTGTCTTCTCGATGCCCAGTTCGGCCACTGCCATGCAGACTGTACTCCTCGTAAGTCACTGTTTCAGCCACCAGTCGTCACTTCAGCTATTCAATACCTTTCGATCGTCGATTGTCGCTCCGGTCCACAGCCGCATCCTGCGGCCGCTTCCCTCCCGGTGTCTTTTCCCTGTTTCCCACGGTCCACCGCTTGCGGTTGGGTGACCGCTGTTTCATCTGGTGAACCCTCCAGTTCGCTGATTAACTGTTGTTTTGCTGGTCCTGCTCCAGTACCCTCTGCGTCAGCAGTCTCACCTTCTTCGGCAAGCCCTCGGTCCCAAGATCCCGGTTCCCCGTCCCTCCTTTGTGCTGAACTCTGACTGACCTTGACTTCTCCGGCTGCTGCTTCGCCCAGTCCAGGACCGTATGCTGCGGTCCCCAGAATGTGTTCACCAGATTTCCTGTTGCTCTACCCTTCTTTATTGGCCATCTTTTCCAAGACAGTATCTCCATTCCGGGAATTTCCTGAATTGTTCCTTCCAGCCCGAAGGCTTCTTGGCCCATCCATCCACAACCCGGGCCGTCTTATTAGACACTCACTCTACCTCCCTCAGTCGCTCAAGTTATTCCAAGACACATAGAAGACCTGCGACCTTCAGACTCCGGTCGTTCTTTACCCCGGTTGCCTAGCGCCCGCAAGTGGTGGTCGCCTTTGGCACTCCCTCCTCTTTTGTTTTGTACACACAATAAAGTTCTTATTTCACAAAAATAAAAAGAAGACAACTGATGAAGAGAATAAACAATCGCTTAGGATATGCTTGCTGCAATACCTTCTGTGATTGCTGTCGACCGATGCTCTGTTCCGATCAACACGGTCGCCCACTCTGCACTGACATCCTGTAAGCGGTTGCAGCTTCCGACTGTGCTGGCCGGCGCTAGTCCTTTTCGACTTCCCCCCTTCAGCCTCGCTGGCACAGAAACCCCTCTCCACGGTCGCCTCTGGTTTCCGTAGCCTGGAGTCACCACTTCCTGTTGCTTCGGTTGCCGTGTTGCTCCCCATGGCTCAACCAGTTTGTTTTTCTTCATCTGCACTCCTACCTCTCCCTACAGAGTTCGGTCGTGTGATGAAGATTCGCTTTCCAATGACAGCAGTATGGTTTGTACCATCCATCCTTCCACAAAGGACATTGGTCCTACCCTTTCAACATCTACTCTCTCAGCTGTCTCTTCGGTCGCCACCCTACCCGCATCACCACTCTTCTACCTCGGGTTTTCTCAGGAATGAACTGAAGGACAAAGGAAAAGGGGGAGGCAAGGACACAGCGCTCACTGGGAGGCCCCTGTAAGGGCAAATCCTAGCTCCGGTCAGCTCTAGAGCGAGGGGTACCATGGAACCACAGTCCTTCCCAGCAGCCAACATACGCCTGCCACCCTTTCCACTCTGTTGCAGATCCTTGTCAACATTAAACTGTATCAAGTTCGACTGGGCGACAGCTGGTTTTTCTTTGGTCGCCTACACACGTCCTGTCTCTGATATTTCCCTTCATATGGTCGCGTCTCCCCGAGAGCTTCAGAAGGATGCGTCAGTCGAGGTCCCGGGCTTCTGTTCCCCGGGACACTCGGTCTGTGTCGAATTTCAACGGCCACAAGACGGAGTACGCATCCGGTGTTTTCCCGCGGCTCGCCAACCTGAATTCCCCTTCCAGTGATTTGGCGCGAATCCTGCTGCCGTATTGCCATTGTCTTTCAGCTGACTTTTTTTGTGCGTCTCTCCAAGATGGATTCAACTTCAACTCCAACTGATGTTCCGACTCCAGCCCATCAAGCTTCTTCTTCTCCAGCTACTTCTGCGCCAGTTCCGGACCCAGTGCGCTGTATGTGTTTGGAGTTCACCGTTGCCAAAACTCATCTGGACCCACATCCCTGTTGTCAATATCACAGGTCTTGTGACTGGTTTACCTGAAAGTGTAGAGTATGTGCCATTCTCACCGAAACACAGTGGAGAGATATCTTGTGTCGGCATGTCAAATCACGCCAACAGGCAGTGCAGCGAGTAGCACAGAAAACCACTTCAACAAGAAGTCTAGTCATGCAAAGGATCTCTCTGCGGTACCACCTTCCACTCAAGTTCCACCAGTCGTTCCAACTCTTGCAAACAGGGACAAACCTCCACGGTCCCCCCTTCGACTTCCAAGAAGAAGTTTAAATCTACCTTTGGCATGAAGACCAAAAACAGGGATCCATCCACTTCTACCAAAACAGCTTGCCCGCCGGCTGTGTTACAAACAGTGCCTCTGTCCACTACGGCGTCCCCGTCAACAGTCCCCTCCTCAATGTCTCGTCCGGTTTTTCCAACCGCGGACAGCCTCCATGCTTCGCTCTTACGATGACTATAGCTCTCTCCAGAAGATCTGGCACATTTTGACATTAATCGCGAATCTCTTCTCTCCATCACACGTTCCTTCTCTTTAGGACTAGTCAGCCTTCCAGAAGCCACACAGGAATTAGAATCGCTATGCGCCACTGCAGCAGAAGTTCCTGCACTACGAGAAGCGATTAATCCGCAGTTCGAATTCCGCAGTACGAGCGATAGGTTTCTCCGCAGTTCCAATTCTACCTTGGTGGATGAAATCGGCCACCTACAACAACGGGCGACCTTGTATGCAGCCAACATCTTGATAAGAGATAAATTTCGATGGTTGACGGCCTCCTTTTCATTGGACTTTGGCCACCAAACTTCATACAGCGTCTGGCAGCAGGATGACGCGGCTACCTTCGTCCCCGTCTTCGCCGGACTAATACATTGCTTGGAGCTTTCTTCACTTGCCCTCCCGTGCACTCACTGTCGCCAAAAGGCCAATGGCCTGGCGCTCGTTTTCCGAGCCCTGCCTTAGTTTGTTTTTCTTCTGCATTTCGATTCGTCGGGGAACCGATTACCTACCGTTTTCATCAGCTTCAGCTTCTCTTTTGGCCTTACAACTCTTCTTTGCACCTTCGATCTCTTTGACCGGTACGCCTTGCTGCGGTTCCTTCTCACGGTCGCCGACCTTCTACTTCTATCTTACGTTAATCCAGTAAAGTTCTCCCTGTCCGGTCTCCACACTGCGATCTTGGCTCCTCGGCCAACCAACCTAATGGGCCGCCCCTTTTTCCTGTTGACTATACAACAAACTTTTATATCTTCAACCTGTTTTTGTGTGCCTTTCAACGCCTGTGCATCACGGTCGACCTGTGCAACCGCTTCCACTGGTTTTCTGCCGGACCTACAGTTCCCTGCTGCCTGTTCCCTGGTCTCCGGTACCACGCTTTCCCGTCCAAGAAGTTCCTCTTTGGTCAAGACCCTTCAAGTCCAACTTCGTAAGGTAATGGAAAATTTTGTCATGTTGCATGCCTATTTTTTTTATTTAACCTCGAGTTGAATACGGTCACCATCCGTGCTCATCTATGCACTGCCAAGCAACGATCCGGTCTCTCCTCCAAGACCGCATCACGATACACGGTTCCTCTCTGGCTCTCCGTATGCCTCACCTTGTTCGGCTGTTCCCGGTATGGTCGCACTAACTTCTTGGCAGCAGGACCTCATCCGTCTTCCGCTGATGCGCGGTTACCTTCTGGCCCCGGTCTCTTCTCAAGATCCTGTTGCATGGATGACGCCCGATTCACAGGGTCTTTGAACTCTTGGGCAGCCAGCTCGTAGCATGGGTGTTCGTTAACCTTGGCCCACCACCATGTTGACGAGGTCTGCTACATAAGGAAAACCAGGTAATGGATATTACGACGGCAGTAAAAACAAAGAAATACCAGCGTAGGGCTTGGTTGATTTCTGTTTTTATTGCCTAACCGAAAACATACATTACCCTTCACCTGCCCGGCCTCCCCTATCGGTCGCCAAGGTGGAAGAAAGATGAAGCAAGCCACGACTCGGACAATTTATATAGAGGTCTGCGCGCATGCGCAGAAGGGGCAGCTACATAGTATGGCACGGAAGCCAACTTTCATCGTTAGGGATTGAGCCTTCAAAGGAAGAATAATGCTACATAAGGAAAACCATGCAATGTATGTTTTCGGTTAAACAATAAAAACAGATATCAACCAGGCCATACCCTGGTATTTCTATGTTTTGTACGTATCCTAAAATACTTACCTTTAGTGTCAACCCACCCACCGGTCCCTACTTCTCTAAACAGATAAGTTCTGCTGGGAGTGAGCATGAGCACCACACATGGCAGTGAGCTATGAAAGCCTCTTGTAGTGTAATTTAAGGTCTTTAAGCATTGAGCATTTATATAAACTATATACAGCTAATAACTAAAAGGGAAGTATGTTAGGACTAATAAAAATTGAATTTATTTAATATCAATAAGCTCTCGCCCACAAAGATCTCTAGACAGACTGTTTCGCCCTTGTTTGTCAGTAAATAATACTTTGTGGATGAAAGCTAGGCTACGCTTGCTAGAGCAAATGACGGGTGAAATGAATACGGTTTCGAATATGTTGCTTGCTTACGGATATGTTGCATTTGCATTTGTCTGATGGCCCTAAGCTACACGGCTTTCGTCCCCCTGACCACCAAAGCAACAGCCCATCAAGCTTCAGCGGCACTCTTCACACGAAATTAATTGGGTCTGCGGCATTCGCATTCGTCTGACGGTTGCCAAGCTTCCTCGGCATTTGTCTTCCTGCCCTCCAATGCGACACCCCATTGGGCTCCAGCGGCATTAGCATTCGTCTGTCGGCTGCTCTGCTCTCCATGGTAAGGGACCTCTAAAGTCGATTGCATTCGTCTGTAGACCTCCAAGCAACCTCGGCATTCGTGTTCGTCCAGCCTCGTGACAACAGTGCATCAAGCGACGACGACATTTGCATTCCCGGATTTCGTCCAACTTCTTTACAACGGTGCATCGAGCCGCTACGGCATTCACATTCATCTGCCGGCTGTTCTTCAGAGCGTCTCACCCCCAGGGTCGACGGCATTCGCATTCGCCTAAGACCTCCAAGCAACCTCAGCATTCGTCCAACTTCATCAGCGATGCATCAAGCCACAATGGCATTCGCATTTGCATTCGTTTGTACTGCAAGCTTGTCGGCTTGCTGTCCACTTCATTGCAACCCTATGGTTCATCTACAGCTCATCTCAATCGCAGTAAACCTGCCTATCGAGTGAACACTCAACACGTACACTGTTGTCAACACGACCGCTTGACTCATCCGTGGTCAAAATAACCACGTTTGAGTGAAGGCGCTCAACTCTTTCTTCACCTCAATCATGGCTCAAAACCCACGTTTTGTGTGCAGTTTTCAAGACGCATGGCGCCTTCACCTCTCCTGCCATGAGCAATTTGAAAACACCATCGAAAGCTTCATCAACGGCCTCCAGCATCCGTGCTACCATGACGCCAGTGGGATCGCACAACCATCACTGTCTCCTGTGCAATAAACAACTTTCGGCATCTGGACTGTGAAGAGCCCATCTCTCTCTCTATATATATATCTCCATACAAGCGGTGATAACGTCATTCCCATCCCTCGTTTCCTAGCAACGACCTTGAACTCTATCAATCTGCAGCTTCTCACTCCTGTGATCGCCCCAACCGGTTGCTGCCAAAGCGCTTTTCACGCAACAAGCTGGTCACCGCATGATGCACGATCTGTCTCCAAGCTGTTGCAGCATTTGTAGATGAGTTCCTCGGAAGAGATGGCAAGGACCAGGAGTGGCAAGTCCCCTTCACACAGTGGATACAACTTTTCAAACTTCCTGCTGCGTAAACCAGTAATTTCCGACCGCAGAAAATGCTCCCTGCCTTGGCCTGAACGTCCGTGGCCGATTCGATGCCCACAAAGTGTGCGAAACCCACTGAAGTTGTGACTTATGACAAGCCATGCCTCCTTTGCGTAAAGATCTCTTCATCAACATGGCTATATCGTCAAGCTTCAAAAGGCGGCCAGAGTGCGATCGAGACAAGCCAAGGAATGAAGAGCTAGACTCAACACCGATAAAAACTCACGACTTTTGGTAAAAATCCCATGCAAAAGACAGTCCAAGCCAAAAAAAACCTCCAACTCCTCGCATTTCGCCTTCAAGCTCTCCCTTCCAAACAAGAAATTCGACCCCAAGACGTTTTCTTCCGAGCTCGAAGATAGCTTCTTCGTCTGAATACAATTCCCCTCTGACATTAAAACCCACAGGCCTGTCAATTCCGACTTGACAAGAACTTAGTGAGCAGTCCACTACAATGGCGAATACACCACCAAATCAGTTTATCAGTACTACACCCCCACAGCCAAAAGTCGCCGAGGCCCGGGAAAAACGCTCCAACGACAAAGGTTCCCATCAACTTAAAAGAAAAGGAAGAATCTGCTGACCTCTCAACCCAAGACAATGTTTTCCTGGCCAACTCACCCACTCACACTAAACGGCCCCCAGAATAGAAAGGTAGATGTTTGTCAGAACCACCTGGCTCACCCCAAGCCACCCCTCCACCTGCTCCTCGAATTTCAAAAAATCCGAATCCAGCACCTCCATTATTCGGCCTGGACGAGGAAAAAATCTGTAGGAATGATAATGACATCGAACCTATCTTCTCGCCATCCATCATAACCCAAGGTTTCCATTTGTCAACATCCGGCTTTCACGTCCTGATCTGCAACTGTGCTAAGCTGAAGGCGGAATTTGAAAAGCAGCAATCAATTGCAAAAAATGCTTGCAGGTTATATCACAAACTATTGCTTTCCACAACAAAGGAGAAGCTCAATGAATCTCTTCTGGCTAAACTCCCCAACAATGAAATTGGCACCGCTTGGGATATTAACGAAATCGAATTCACTAAAAATCCCAAGCCCACCTATCGCAGGGAATTACGGTTCGAGCACCCCCTTTGTTGTCAGGATGGCTTCTGCGTCCCACGCATCCAACGCCCACCTTACGACTTACTAAAACCCACAAAAGAACTCATCCCGCCGGTCATTCCACTGGATGACCTTCCCAACGACCCACCAGGCTCTCGACCACTGACCGAACGGGACTTTGCTGAAGAAGTCGGAGACAGCTAATTCGTCGCTGCATGGTATCCCATGATCAAATCCTGTTCATCACAATATTTTTACGGATTCAACATATGGCAGTTTGACGACAACCATGTGTCTCAACCAAAGCTAGCTGGTCTACAGCCCTAGATGAGCACCCTCAATCTGCCTTGCACCAAATGCAGGCAACAAGCTAAGTACCACGCCTACAGGTTTCATCAGAGGTCTCAAAATCACTAGACGTCATTACCTCTCCATCCAGAACCTCATCGGGACTGCCGGGGAAGAAACCGTTCACGTTCCAAACACTCATTCGTCACCCGAACTTTTTCTTTCAAGATTTTTTCTCTATTAAGAAGAAAGGAAAATTTTATAAAACATAATGGAACTTTCTGTTCTAAAAATCAAATCCTACTCTTCTTCATTTATCAAACGCAAAACTTTCCTTCGGACATTATCTTGTTTCAAAAATTCAAACAAAAAAAAAAGTTGAACTCACTCCCCGCATCGATAAACGCTTCCTTACCCGGCATCATCACAGTATTTAAAAAAAAAAAAAAAAAAAAATTCAAACCTGGCTCCAAACTGCAACCCCAATTTCGGACTCACCCAAATCCAAAACTCAAATTTTCTTTTCCACTGAAGAACTCACCCGAAAGGACGAATTCGCACCTAAAACTATACCTCAACGCAACCAAGCCCGCACACATGAATCAAGGTCAAGCTACTGCCAGATGACGTCATCCAATCAAAGCCAAAAGAAAGGTCAATACTTCGTCATTTTCTTAACTTTTAAGACGAATATTTCACCTGTTCCTTTAAAAAACGGAGAAAGAACGGGGAATTCCAGCTCACAACCCGGATAACTAATTCAGACGTGCTCATTCAGAACGTGCCCGCCACCAATTTGGCCGAGGTCTACTGTCAGTGCAAAAATTGAAAGGTATAGCATTTTTCCAGAGCAACAAGAAACGTAAATTTGCCGGCCCCCTCTCCCATGAAGGCCGGCTGAAATTTGTTTCTTTTGCGAAGGAAAAACACTATACAAACCCACCCTGCCTGCCCTCTTGAGTCACCCGCTGACAGATCGAGGACGAACTTAAAGATGCATTCATTTTGCCTTCGAGCGAGCTTTTAAGTAAGGAGGGCTGTGCATGCGCAGTGGGTTGTGGAGCTGGACGGATCGACACAACTTAAATCTGACGGCACAAATAGCATAATGCAAAAATTGACAGGTATAGTATTTTTCCTTAGCAAAAGAAACAAATTTCA
>JAHWFP010203104.1:47976-69238 GCA_023313725.1 Lithobius niger
CCCCCCCCCCCCCCCCCCCAGCAAAATTAACGAAAAGATTCATAAAATTAACGAAATCATCATTTAATCCCACTCAAATCTCGGAAAAGTCAGCAATATTAGGCCTATGCGATAGATGATTGATGTGCGTAATATGGAGTCGGTCTAGCGAAAACACTATAACTTTTTCTCATTTATTCTAAAATTTACTTTGTTAGATCGTCCTCCTTCCAATATCTAACATAATTCAAAGTTAAAACTAATTTTTAACCATCACCACCCTTCAAAATGGACAACGTGATTCACCACCGGGAAACGTGTGTTGACGTATTTATCACATCAGTTTCTGTCACAGAGTTAGATGTAATATTCCTGGAGCGAGTTAGCCAAGCCGGAAGTTCGGTGGAAAGTGGACGGCTAGGTCTGGACGCTTGGAGCCTGAGTAATGGACTCGAGGAACCACGCGAGGTTCCACGCATCCAGACTCTGTAAGCACTTGAAACATCCAGTCACCGCATCCGTTATGATGTTACTCTGATTGGCTCTTTCTGGTCGTGAATCACGTGTCTGTTTTGAAGGTTGGTGATGGATAGAAATGAATTTTAACTTCGAATTAGGTTAGATATTGGAAGGAGAACGATCAAATAAACTAAATTTATGAATAAATGAGAATAAAGCCATTGTCTTAAAGCTAGATTGAAACCCGATCACGTACGTGAATGATCAACTTTTCCATGATGATTTAGGCTTAACCCCCACCCCAAAAGTACGTTCAGGCCAAAAATCTTACAATGGCTTTTTTTTTAACTTCCCTCCACTTTTTTATCAAATTAATTGTCACACTTTTTTATCACATTGTAAAGAAAAAAATGGCATTCCAAAGAAACATAGAAACATGCTATATCATATTCAAACGCAAATATTTAGTACTTTAAGCTAATGTAACTAATAAGTTAAAAACAGTTAAAATTATGCAGCTTACCCTTTCCGTTAACTTTTCTCTCTCGCCTTTGGAAATATTGCTTTAAATCGTCCCATTAAAAATTATGGTTTTCAATTTAATTCGCTTGGCCCAAGAAATTTGAACTATTGTCAGTTTCAGAGAAGCAAGTAGAGAAACTTACGAGGGCGAGTCATGCCTTTGGTGGTTAATGACACTAGACAATTGTAGTCCGATTTTCTCCAGAGGAAAATGTATCGTGTTCTGAATAAAAATTGGAAAGTAGTCAAATATAGTATTAGGCCATAAAACTTGCTTGATCAGAAATTTTTTTTTAAATCTTGATCTGTACTAGCCTTGCCTGCGTTAGCATCCCCAAGATGGCGACGATTACAACGCCAACGCGAGCGATGCTTTTTCACGATTATTTTACAAACAACCAGCCGACTTTGCCAACATGATCAAAAACGAGCCGTCATGGTATTGCATGAGAAGCGATATGTCGGTTTGGCATTGTAAGTAGGGAAAAGAACACAAAAGTCACAATTGGAAAAACTTAAATATTTCTCTTGAATTTTTAGTTGTATATGTTGTGTAAAGGATGTCAAATACACATTTGCTGTTCCGACCACCTTCATCAGAACCTCAAACTATTTACAGTAAAGCTCGGCCGACCAACTTTCACCGATCTGATCTGATACGGTCCGATACTTCAATGCATTATTTGCCTTAAAGTTAACGTTTTTTCCATATTCAGAAACAAAATTTGATGAAAAATTCCCAATCTCCAAACTCAATTAGCAAGCGTTTTGCAGTAAAGTGCATTTTTTGGAACCTCTTTTTGGTTTTTGGTGAATAACTTGAGAACAACTGAAGCTATCACCCTGAAATTAGCACCATTGGAAAGCTCTTGAAAAAATGATTCAAATGGTGTATTTGAACATCAAACTGTTAATTTTTGCCGAAGATATCACAAAAACCGATATTTTACCAAAACAGTTAACTAAACCGACACCGATACCGCTAAGCATTAATTTACAGTACTGGCCCACTGGGCTATTGGTGTGCACCCAGCGTGCTGTGCCGGCTCTGTTAACTTCAAGGGCTGGTCGAGCCCTGCCTTTCCACACCCCCCTCCCCCATAAAAAAAAAGTTTAACATTTTCCAAATTAATTTTTTTGTATTGTGCTTGTTTCGGACTGCCACGTAGACAAACGTTGGTCGTTTTTGGTTTGGTTCATGTGGCTTGCTGTCCTCCCCCTCCCTGTGTGGGCTTAACCCCTCCCTCCTTTGGTGGAGTTTTATTTCATTAACCACCTATTAGCAGGCAAACAAGCGTGGGCGTAGCTGGTTATCAAAAACGGACGTTAGTTGCCAATTATACGGGTTCAACATTACCGTTGGAGTGTGAAGTAAAAGGCTAACAGTCTTGATCGAAGCACCATTCCAACACTTTCTCCGCTGCCGTAACTGTTCCTTCACTTGCTTATTTTCTGAAATTGACTATACCATGAGCCACGGCTGTTTGCTGTGATGCCTTCATGAGTTAGCCACTGACGAATGAGAATAGCGGATTTTTGGCCGTCAGAGTGGACTACCGGAAAATCGGCAAATGGCGTTTATGTGGTGCGTGGTTCAAAGTTGAAGTTGCGAATCTGACCATTTATTGCATTTTCCTCTGCAATTGAAGGTTGTTTGCCATAAATTTTAGTCGAAATGCTTTTAGTTTTCTTTGTGCTGTATTTTCTCAAATTGGCCTACATTCATCCTATATTCGGATGGGGAAATGATTTATGGAAGTTATATGAATCCTTTAAATGTTAAGCCCTTTGGTTGTGTTTCGCTTGGCTTAGGAAATGGGTTAAGAAAATTTTGAACTGGGGATGCATTGGGCTCTAGCCTTCATTCTCTGGGAATTTGCTTGCTTTCCCTGGCATTTCAGTTACTGTCATAGGATTTCTTTTTAACCTCAATACTTTTAAATGTTTACACATTTTAGTTGTTTCACTTGGCCTAAGTAATGGGCTGAGGAAATTTGAACTAGGGATGTATTGTGCCTCTGTTTTCAGAGGAGAGTTTCTTGCTTTAGCCATAATTTCTGTTTACTTAGTGATGGCTTTCATGGTCATTTCAGTTTCTTTTTTCTTAACATTTCTGTTAACATAATACATCAAAATGCTCACACCTTTTAGTCGTCATTCACTTGGCCTAAGAAATGGGCCGAGGAAATATGAACTACGTATGCGTCTATCTTCATGTTCTGTATGTTGTGTTGTGAATTACTTTTGCCGTCATTACTATTTCTTACCATTTCTTTTAACGTCAATAGGCCTACTTAAAAATGCCCACACCCCTTAGTTCTTTTCACTTGGCCTAAGAAATGGGCTGAGGAAATTTAAACTGAGGGGTATATAGGACTTTTGTCTTCACTTTGTTAATTTCAGTTACTTACCATTTCTTTTTAAGTAACTTAGCAGTTCTGTTTAACGTAGTAGTTCTGTTTAGCTGAGTAGTTCTATTTCACTTTTCATTTCAGCCGAAAAAATAGGCTGAGGAAATTTGACTGATGTGATGGGGCTCTTGTCTTCACTTAGTAATGAGTTACTTGCTTTCGTCATCTTTTCGCTTTTTTTTTAAACATCAGTACTTAAGCTCACACTTTTTAGTTCCGTTTCACTTGGCCTAAGAAATGGGCTAAGGAAATTTGAACTGGGATGTACGTATTGTACCTTTGTTCTTGCTGTGGGGTGAATTTCTTTCGTCGTCATTTTGTTTCTCTTTTCTTGACATTTCTTTTTAAACTCGATAATTGGAAATGCTCACCCTTTTTTAGTTCTGTTTCACTTGGCTTAAGAAATGGGCTGAGGAAGTTTGAACTAGGGGTATACTGGGCCTCTGTTTTCACTTGTTGTGAATTGCTCATGTCATCAGTTCTGTTTCTCTTACCATTTCTTTTTAACCTCAATACTTGAAATTGCTCACACCTTTTGGTTCCGTTTCATTTAGCCTAAGAAATGGGTTGCATAAATTTTAACTGGGGGTATATTAAGCCTTTTACCATCACTTGGTGGTAAATGATGTTTTCTCAATTACATTAACTATTTAGTTTCACATCAATACAGTGTTTGCTTCCTTTAGTTCTGTTTCACTTGTCCGACGAAATGGGCTGAGGAAATTTGAACTATTGGCGTATTGGTAACTTGCTTTTGCTCTCATTTCAGTTATTGTTACCAATTCTTATTAACATCAATACTTTAAAAATACTCGCATCATTTAGTTCCGTTTCACTTGGCCTAAGAAATGGGCTGATGAATTTGGAGCTAAGGATTTATTGGGGGCCCTGTCTTCACTTGGTGGTAAATTATTTGCTTTTGTCATAATTTTAGTTACTCTTTAAAATCACTACTTTAAAATTCTCACACCACTCAGTTCCATTCCATTTGGCCTGAAATAGACTTACAAAATTTAAACTATTGGGGCTCTTGTCTTCTATTAGTAGTAAACTAAAGTAGTTGCTGTTCGAAATGTTGGCCGATTAAAAAAAGGTGGCCAATGATGGTGATTAAAGTAATTTTGCCGGCATTTCAGTTACACTTTCCATTTCTTTTTAAATCGGTACTGTACTGTAAAATGCTCACACGTTTGTGTCACTTAACATAAGAAATCGGCTGAGGAATTGGGAGTCGTACATGCAGAAAATTATTGAAGAGTCACCACATTTGGTAACCGAGAGTAAAGCATTTGGTGCTAAAAAGGGGGGAGGGGGATCTAAGGGAACAATGACCTTGGTGGAGGTTCATGAGTGACGCTATCTGAAGTTTCGAGAGATAGTTTGCAAGACAAAACAGCTTAAAAATTGAGTTAACTGTTGACACAACATGGGTTTTTCTTTCTTTACACACAATAATACATTTTCCACATATTGCTAAAAGACAGGAATGGCTTTTAGTGTGGGCATGGTATGGAAACGTGTTGCTGTCCCGCTGACCACTTGTCTGACCCTACTGTACCGTACTAGTGACCACGTTCCCATTACCTACCTAATGTTCTACTTCTACGTTAGGACTCATTTCAGTTACTATCTTGACTGAAAAAAGACGAAATTTTAACTGGGAATGTCTCTTGTTTTCCTTGCATGGTAAATTGCTTGCTTTCGCTGTTATTTCGGTTACTATCCTTACCATTTCTTTCTTTTGCTACGAAAATATACTATGTCTGTAAATTTTAGCATTTTATTCTGAAATGCTTTTTCCCCTGGAGATTTTATTTAAATAATATCCAATTCCCAGCTCGCTAACCCCAAATTGCAGGCCTGCAATGCGCTCCAATGGTACATAAATGCCAGACGCGGTTCCAGTCATCTTTTATTCTCCAGCGCTCGCCTGACGTGCCTCTGGCGTGCTCTCCAGTGTTACCTCTGTTATTCTCTGTGCGTTCTAGCTGCAACCTAGATGAAAAGCTTTCGTGATGGTGAAAGAATGTGGCTGTAAAAAGAAAAGCTACCTTGCTGAGAAGAGTTCCGCTCCGACACCGGCGGCCCCTGGTTCTCAAGCTCCAGATGGCTTCGTTCCTTCTGCGGCTGTTGAAAAACATTGTGCTTGTGACTACTACTCAAAACCTTGCAGGACGAGCGTGACAATCGACGCTAAAACATGGATTCTCATCCTTGAAAAGCAACGCAAGTCAAAACAATGCCTTTGACAAATGAAGATAAAGAAAGCAGCAGAGTAGGCCTTGCCTGCAAGCATTCCACCAACTCTTAGAAATTGTTTTGCTTTGTCTTCAAGTTTGAAAGCTGATCTGCCATTGTCCGGTACTTTTTCGGCTGCGAGAGCTTCCTACAGTGACCAACCAAGAAGATCGCCGGTCTGCCAAGTCCCACGGTCGATAGAATGGGAAACGCCAACCTCGAAATGCCGCTTGCCATTGTTCATCGTTGCTCGCCCGACGTCAACGGCTCTTCTTTTGTCTGGATTTGACTGTTCTGCCTTTAACACACTGGCCGCATCAGCCGCCCCTCCCAGCCTGCCATTGATCATCGATCCCATTTTGTTGACATCACATAATGAAACTTATTACAATCTTCGTGATCTGCTTTTCATCGATGTCGATTGTCACCAGAACAGGCTTTTGCTGTAGACAAGAAGTTCATGATTATTTTTCTTGATTATTTTTTCAACTTTGCTCGGAATTCCGAAGTAGCAAAAACTAAGTAGAAACCCTCCTTCAGGAAAACACCAGAGTAAAGGCAAAGAATTTTAAGCTGAAACTGAAGTTGAAAACAAGAACGTGCGGTGAATCTTTGACTGCTGATGGAAGTATCCAATCTGAGGTTAGACCTTCGTCCGTCGTTTGGGACATCATACCCATGGGTCTGTTAGCCAATCATAAACCTTGTTACACGAAGACTTCTGCGGTTTCCAGGATTTTACGCAAAACCTGCAGCTCGGTTGCAAAGGACCCCCGCTATCATGGTAAGCCCTTGGATCTATCGGTTTCTTCGATTAGAGCCATTCATCAACGTGTAATGTATTTAAATGCGTGCGACACTGAGGATGAGCCACTTTCCAGCGAAGAGATTCACGTTATTGTCAATCGTGCTAAGGACAACGGTAAACATATCTCCCCCAGTCTCCATCACCGGACCGTTCTACAAGTCGAGTCCGACTTTGAAAGTAAGTGGGTCGTTGCTGCTACTCCGAACGGCGATTTCGTTTACGTTCTCAGATCGGTCAATGACAACATGAGACTCCCAACTGAAGCAAACCCATGTGATGCTAAACAACTGGTATTTCCCGTACTTAAGACTTGAAGAAGGTATGTTTCGTCACTTTCCCTACATGATTGCATTACAAGAGTCCTTTACAACTCCCTTCTCCTGCTCAGAGATTTGGCCTTGCAATCTGCAACCTGCAATCTGCAACGACTCCGCAAAACAAGAACTTCATACTCAACCACTCCACGAAGCTGAAATTTTCTTCAGCAGCTTAATTCTTAAACTTGCTCCATTATTTGGATGTAGCCCGTAAGCCAAAAGATGAGAGGCCGAAACAACAATCCCATGTCTTGACATTAATCTTCCAAGCCTTTCTACAGACAAAGATTCAAGAATGACTGGAACAAGCAAAGGAACCATCCCTATCAGGACAATTGCAACCACAACAGCAATCAGCAGTCCTTTCTTGCGAGATCTTTTTGAGTAAGAAGTGACAGCAGAAATCGAAACTTTAGTGATAAAAAAAAACGTTTTGCCTCTCCCGGTTTCAGAGGAAAGCCCAGAAATAAACAGTGACAGTGGAGTCCAATGGCAGCACTCTATACCAGTAAGAGGTCGCCTGAGACATCATCTTTCAGTTTAGAAAATGAAAACAAAACCCTTGGATTCTATCAACCATCAGCCAAGGCTTCAATCATCATTCAAAAGCAAACCAGCATTGATATTTCCACCACCTTGGGAAATCGCAAAGCCACTTCAACAAATATCTTAAACGAAATTCAGGAGCTATTGCAGAAAGCAAAGACCATTTGCGTCCGGGCTTTTAGAGCTTAATCTTTCTAAGTCCAAAAAAAATCCGGTGAAGAAAGACTCGTTTTCAACCTAAAGCCTCTCAATCAGAAGATGGAGAACACCCACTTCAAGATGGAAACACAGGACTCCATAAGACAATCCCTCAAATAGAAAGACTGGACAGTTTCCATAGATCTCGAGGACGCGTACTTCCACGTACTCCTCCACTGTTCGTTACGTCACCTGTTCCACTTCATTTACGAGGGGAAAGTTTATGAATTTCAGACTGTTCCCTTCGGCCTAAATGAGCTCCAAGAGTCTTCAGATTAATTGTAAGACCGGTTTTGGCCCACCTTCACCAACTTCCAAGTCCAATCACACGCTTATCTTGATTATTGCCTTTTAAAAAATCACAACTCGAATCAACTGTTGGCAGACCTCATCACACTGGCCCTTCACCATCTCGGCTTCGGGATAAAGTTAAAAGAATCAAGGTTATCCCCAGCCCAAATTTTCCTCCTCTTTGGAGTTCAATTCAACCTCTCCTCTGCAGCAGTGATGCCTTCACTGGCCCGCGTACAAGACATTTTAAAACTATCCAAGAAATATCTCAAATCAAACGGCCTCATTGGAAAACTGGACTCCATGGCAAACGGAAGATAAATGACCCGCCTTTCCTCCGTTATCGACACTTGGGTAATGAGTCAACAGTCAGGAGAATCCACACACCCCATAGACCAACACTTCCCAGTTGAAACACTTCTTTGGCGGTCAGCTGTTCCAAGTCTTATCTCAAACAACGCCTCTTCACGAACCTCAGCCAAATTTAATCCTTTTAACAGACACCTCACTGGAGGGCTGGGGTGCCCACATCGAAGGCCACAAAGCCTCAGGACTTCGGACAAATGAAGAAATAGAACACATAGACCTTCTGGAACTCAAGGCAGTCCTCAAAGGCCTCAACCATTTCAAAAACTTAATAACAAAGAAAACAATGCAAGTTCATATCGACATAACACCACAGCAGTAACGTATCCCCGGAAAGGGGGTGGAACATAGTACAGAAACCTTCAAGCAGTAACCTCCGAGATCTTAAAGTTTTGCATCTGGTCGGGAACAATTAGCTCCCTTCACATTGCAGGTATCCGGAATGTGATTGCAGACTCCCTCTCCAGACATCACAAACCAACACCGGAACAATGGACACTCAAAACATCCATCTACAAATATCTGTTCGCCACTTGGGGGAACTCCAGTGGTCGACCTGTTCGCCACGAGGTACAACGCCCGACTTCCCCACTTTATCAGCTCGGTCCCGGATAACCAAGCATGGGCAATAGATGCCATGTTAACACCTTGGAAGAACCTCTTCGGATAAATGTTTCCACCATTCAAGCTCCTGCCACGGATCCTGCAGAAAATAGAAACAACGCCTGGCCTTTTCATCCTGATAGCTCCAAATTGGCTATCGGCACCTTGGTTTCCCCAGCTTCTATAACCAGAGGAGTCTGCCAGAAATTCAAGACCTTCTATTTCAAGGTAAGGGTCCACCCAAATGCCAGTGCTTTGAAACTACACAGGTGGCTACTATCATCGGACTTCTCAAGGAGGCAAGCATTTTTTATGAACAAGCCGCTAGAATTGCAAGCAAAACAATCAGAGGCTTCACCAACCAAATTTAAGACTGCGTAACTTGTGGAAAGTCAGTCTAATCGCTTCCCCTTTGTCTGAACTTATAAATCTCTTGACTGATCTTTTCAATTCAGGCTTGAATGGTTCCACCATTTTAGATTACCGGTCTGCACTAAACTGTGTTTTTAAAGCAGCAGAAAGGGACAGATTTAGGAGACTGAAATCTCAAATCTCATCAAATCCTTTAAAATCTTAACACCTGCAACCAGAATATTCTTCCCAGATTGGGATCTATCCTTGATTCTAAACTCGCTCGTAAAGGAACCTTATGAAGTTTTGGCTAACTGCAACCTTCACCTAACAAGGGAAACTGTCTTCCTGGTAATGATTGCCTCAAGTATGCGTTGTAGCGAAGTACGTGCCCTTTCAATGGACCCCGCTTTTCTGTTTTTTTTTTAGATGACTGTAAAGCCATTTCATTGACGCCTTGTGAATCGTTAAAGATACTAAAACTCAAAAACCGAACGAACCATTGAAACCAATAATCATTCCGACCCTTACCCCAATCACAGGAGATTGGCCTGAAAGATCACTCTACCCAGTTCGAGCCTTACACTTTTATTTGCAAAGAACCAACTCCAACGAAGTTCGTTAGGGAAGGAATCAACTTTTCCTACCATTCAAACAGAATTCTGGCAAAACCTCATCAGCAATGATAGCATCTTAGAAAAAAACTGCAATTTAAAACTCTTATGATGCATCACACATAAATTGCCAGGACAATATCACAGAGTCGCTGCACATGAACTCTTGAGCCGTAGCCACCTCGTGGGCCTTCCACAATGGCATCCCCACTCCTGAGATGCTGCAAGCTGCATCATGGAGAAATGCTTCAGTCTTCACCTCCCACTACTTTAGGAACATGACCACCCATGCGATAAACTTCACAAGCTGGGACCCATCATTACAGCCAGAAGTGTTGTCCAGCCCTCGAAGCACTAAGATGAAAAACAACCACTTGTTTGACGAGGTCTACTGTAAATGCTAAAATTTACAGGCAATTTATATTTTCGTAGCAATAGAATGCGATAATTGCTGTGGTGGCAGCGAAGTTCTGTTTCTATTGCATAAACGAAAATGTACATTACCAATACCCATCCTGCCTCCCCTCTGAGTCACCACCATGACATATTGAGAGAGGAATAAAACATAACTGGTAGCGTCTGGGGCTTATTCCCAATCAAGTGGAACGAAGAAGCTGGGATGACTGGTTGCATGTCACCGATGCGTCTTTGCTGCAAGGTTTTGGCGATTTGACACAGATGGCAAGATCGTACATAGGCTTTACAGTCTGAGAACATGTGTTGCCAGTGTGCCACAGCTCTCAACCTTTACATGGTTTTTGTCACGCCTAAGTGTCCTGCCTGTTTGTGGTCGTGGCAGTCCCTTAAGTACGTGTGCCGTAGTGTTTTTGGCACATAGATTCACCATGCATGTTCTGGATGACCTCTTGCTGGTGCTAGGGGATCGATGTGGTAGAGATCTCCGTCGGTGTCGAAGGTGTGGCTGCGATGAACTTTGTTGACGTAATTGTAAGTTTCATCTTTGCCAGCTATTTCTGGTCTTGACAGTGCTTTGGAGATGCGTCTTGCGACTGGGTCGGCTTCTTGCTCTGTGTTCACTTGCATCTTGTCTCGGATGTCTATCTCTGGTTGTGTTCGGCTGCACAGTAATGGGTACATCGTTTTCTTGTGCTCTTGCACCAGTTCCTTGATTTGGGTTTTCTCATTCGGTTTGTCTCTGTTGGTGGTTGTTTGCACTTCTTCGTCTGAGTTGTCGGGTGATAGGTCGAAGGTTTGAAGCCTTATTGCCCATCGGGCTGTTCAAGCTGGAGCATGTTTTCTTCGAGAGAAGCCATTTCGGGGCCGAGTTGTCAGTTATGAGGAGAAACTTGTTGCCTGCGAGGTATGTCTCCTAGTGCTTGATGGCTTCAATAGCTGCGAGTGCTTCAAGCTCGAAGACGGGGTATTTCTTTTCTCGGTCCTTGAGCATGCGACTGAAGAACTCGATCACCTTGGTTTCTCCATTGATGCTCTGGGTCAGCATGGCTCCGATTCCTTCCGTCGACGCATCTGGCTCGACGATGAAGGGTTGTGAGAAGTTAGGCAGTGTGAGGATGCCTGCCATCAGCAGTTTGCTCTTTAGAGTTTGGAAGGCTTTCTGGTGTTCGTCTTTCCACTGGTACTCGTGGTATTTCTTTGTGAGGTGATGGCGAGGGGCCGCAATTGAGGAAAAGTGGTCGATGAACTTCCGAAAGTACCCGCATAGGCCTAAGAAAGCTTCCAGCTTCTTTCTTGTGGTTGGGCGAGGGCAGTTGCAGAAGGCAGTCATGTGTTCTGATGACAGTTCAATGCCTTTCGCTGTGACTTTGATGCCAAGAATCTTGAACTGTGGGAAGCTGAAGAAACATTTTTTTTCCTTTTTAAGGTAAAGCCTGCTACTCTGAGACGTCTGAAAATTTCTTTCCAGGTGCGGGTAGCGACGATTATATTATCTATGTATTTTCCACACGTGATTGATGAGGTCACCGAGGATCAGGGTCATGGTTCGCTGGAAGGCTTGGTTGGCTGTCTTTAGGCCGAAAGGTAAGATCTTGAATTTAAAGGCGTCACGATGGCAGACGAACGTAGTGCAGTCTTAGGTCGCAGGGTCCAGTGGGATCTGGTGGAATCCCTGCTCGCCGTCCAGAACGGAGATATACTTCGCTCCCTTGAGGAAGTGAAAGACCTTGTCCATCCGTGGCATCGGGTAATTGTCAGTCTCGATGCAGGAGTTGCGATAGCAGTATTCCAGTACTGGCCTAAATCCCCCTCCGTTCTTTCGTTTGAGGAAGAATGGTGATCCCCATTGATTGTCTGATGGCTTGGCTTGATCCGTCCCGACGCTAGAAGCTTGTCGACTGTTTTGTTGATTTCCTTAATGCCAGGAGACGTGGAGTACACTCGTTGAAGACATTGGCTTTGCCTCCAGATTGAGTTAAATGTGAATCTCTTTGCCTATTAGCTTTCCCGGTGTGCCTGGAAAAAAATGTCCTTGTTTTGCTCAAGGAGCCAGTCCAGGAATTCAAATTAACCTTCTATGAGATAGTTAAGCGTTTACGTCCTTTCTTGAATTTGGATGAACCATGCATAGTTCAGGACTGGTGTGTGAGGATTCGCTGCATGTGCGGAGAGCGGGAATGAGTGACGGACGTCCGCATCAAAATTGCCTATGCAGTTCGCATGGTCAACATGTAGTTTTACTTTTCTGGCGTAGTCGCGGCCTAGGATGCAGCTGATTGCCAGGTTGTCGACTATGTTGAACTCTTGGGGTGAGATGCTTTCTGTGTGTGATGATGGGGACCTTGATGGTTCCCACTGGCCTGATGCCTGGTTCTCCGTTGGCGAGGGTGGGAGCAGGTCCTGCGAATGGTTTCAGCTCATTAATGGCATTTGGATTCAGAGTGGTGAGCCAATCTCTACGAATGTAACTCGCTGTCGAACCTGAGTCAAGGCCTGCGTAAAAACCTTTGCTGTGGGCTACAGTGTGCATGAATTGCATGTCTTCAGATGGACCGATGTGCATCGATTGCGGTGGTGGCCGTTGCTTTCTTGGTTTTCTCGGCTGGTCGCACAGCGAAGAGATGTGGCCAATTTCGTTGCTGTTGTAGCAAGTGACCTTTTTATGCCATGGCTTTGGACTTGGCGGTCGTCTCGCTGAGTCATTCCGGTCGCTTGCGGTTGTGGCTGTGGTTGTTGCAAATTTGCGGTAGAAGCGACTGAGGGAGTTGGGAAGAGTTGTGACTGGGTTGAACACTGATGCATAGGTCGGCTGAGGAGTTTGCTGACTTACCGTGGTTGTACAGTCGATCAATGGCTGTGGAGGTACCGACGGAATTTGTGCTGGAGCATTGTTGCTGCTGTAACTCGGTGCTGAACTTGTCGCTGGTGCATGCTGCTGCTGATCTGGGATTCTTTGTTGCTGTCGCGGCTGTGCTGCAAGGCTCTGCTGTAGTTGCGTTGGATCATACCTGGGTGTGGAGGCTCTGGCGGCTTGCCTCCCTCACAGAAAAATTTGGTCACAAACAGACCTAATTTAAATCACAAAGTGGTCGCAAGGGCCCAAACGGATCCCAAACGGGCCACGGTAGACCCCCAGTACCCAAGTTTTCCAAATGTTTGATTTGCATTGATTGGCCCTGGTTTGACCCCCGTTGATCCCAAATCCTGACCTGTGCTTGTTGATTGGTCCCAACAGGCCCCAAGATGGTTACAATTTGGGCCCTATAATTTTTAGACCCTGGGTAGGGCCTAAACTGGTCACAAATTATGACTTGACTAACTTAGCCCCAGTTTGACCCCACTTGGTCACAATTGAATTGGTGACTTAAGAATATTTAGGCTTGGTCGCAAGACCCCCATTAGGCCATGGTTTGGGAATTTAACACCTAAAACCCAGTTTGACCCCCTATTGATCACATACTGTGAATTAAGAATACTAAAGTTAGTCACACAAGGCCCTAGTAGGTCACAGTTTGGGACTTGGCCCTAGTCTGACCCCCACTTGGTCACAATTATTGGTGACTTACGAATATTCAATCTTGGTCACAAGACCCTCACTTGGCAGCGGTCTGGGGTTTTAACACCTACACCCCCCCCTTTGACCCCAATTGGTCGCAAACTGTGACTTAAGAATATTACAACTTGGTTACAAAAAGTGGGGTCCTGTTTTCAAAACTTTTAACTTGGCAAGTCAGAATGCCACACATTTATTCTTTTACACCATCCTGATTACAACAAACGAAATTCTAAATGTGGAACTGCACTGACACACCAAATCAATTTTTCAAAAATTTCGGAAATAGAAACCACATTCTTTGGATTCAGTATAGGGTTTTGGATACAGAAAGTTAAGCTGTATTTTAACTTTTTAGGGGGGCTTGTCCACCCTGCAAACCTATGCAAAAGCCCCACCATGCAACTGTTTGTGATAAGGTCTTGATCCCAAAGTCTTCAGCAAACTAAATGCCAGTATGGGCACTACCAAAAGGTAATTTAAAGGATGTACTGTAATTCAAAGTTGTCTCTGGCTGTTAAAAAAAATTGTGAAGCTTGTTGATTGAATTCGTCTATCAACTCAATTTGTCTATCACAGTGTCGCGTGCTTAGCAGCCATTAATTTCCCGATGTTTTTTCAAGTACTGGTCAAACTGCTAGCAGTAAAAATCTGGAACTGAATATTTATACACAAATTACAAGCTGAAAAGCATTGTATATAACCCACTATGTTGTAGAAAGCCGTACTGTGCCAGTTATCAGGAGTGCAAGCATAACCCTTTGTCAACTAATTTGCATTATCACCGTCAACTTTATGTACATGGGACCAACTGAGAATGAAAAAAAAAATCTTACAAGGTCACCTAAAGTTCTGGCAACCTAAATATTAAATGTTAAGCTTGCAACTAACAATAAAAAAAATAATGATTTTATTGTTCAATTATTAAAAATTGTTACAAATAATTTTGTAACTTTATTTTAGTTATTAACACTGGCGATAGCCAGTGTTAGTAAGAGTCAACCTAGGATCTCTGTGTTAAACTTTCAACTTTGAGAGCTTATAACTCCGTCAAAATTAAACATCTTCAAACCAAATTTGGGATCTAGCCTTGACTAGTCAAGGCCTGTCTGTAGTTCAAAAATTGTGAAATTCGGTCCAGCCAAACCCGAGATACAGGGAGGGGCCAAATAGGCAACTTCTTGATCTTGGTCTTGTTCTTGTTCTTGTTCTGAGGATGTACCTTTCATCTGTCCTCTCTACAGGTAAAACTATTTGTTCTATAAAGCTGGTTCTTAGCTCATTTTACAGGTATTGCTCCGTAGATGTGCCCTTTCCATAAGGCCTTTTCTAATTGGTCAAGTGGTTCATGGGTTACGAAGCTCTAAACGACCAGATTGATTGTTTTATATTGTTTTAAACATTGTTCTTATGCAACAATGCCATTTAGCAAACGCCAGCTGCAGGACGTAGACTGAAGATTAAAGGATTTGTTTCTATTGTTAACACTAGCGATAGCCAGGTTAGTAAGAGCCATAGCTATTTACCGAGCTTAAAGGCGGCACAACAAAACTAACAACAAATTAATTATAAAGGTGTCACACATACCCACCCCTCATCCACCACCACACCTATTTATTACAATTATCAAAGTAACACGGATTAATAAACAAAAACGTATCGTTAAAAGTTAAAAGTAAGGGTCAAAAAGTCAAAACCTGTAAGGAACACGGACAAGCTTTGACTGTAGTAAGGGTCTAGGTGTCAAATTTGGCCAGTAAGACGCTGCTAAGCATTAGACCCTTAACTACCCGGTGATCATGTTAATGACTTAGTAACTCTATTTTGTAATCTAATTTTATAAATGTATTTCAGGCCTATTCGGATTGAACGTGTGTATATATGGTTATAATAGATTTTTTTTTGTTCTTGGAATATGTTTAAACTATTTCAAGAACACAATTTTCCTGTGAAATTTGGCACTCTTCTGTGTTCTGTGACTTTTGATCCTTTGAATTTTTTTATTATCTTTGTATGAACTTCGTACATTTAAAGCAATTGACAACAACCAATAATGATTTCTACTGCAAATACCAAACCAAGACAAAAAGTTTTCAAGCTAAAGCAAAGCAGGAAACGCACAACCCATTACAACGAGACTTAATTAATTAATGAGTTAGTAAGCTAATTTTGTAAATTCAACTTTGTAAATATCATCCCAGCCTATTCAGACAGAATGGGTGTACACGCTTACGCTTATAGCAGGTTGTCTTGCTTAGAATCGCTGCCATGTTACCAAACCGGGGAAAAAATGTCAACCTAAAGCAAAGTAGGAAACCCACACCCCCACTATCATTGGATTATCACATGGGTCTTTATAGGATGATCTCGGAAAGCTGTATCTCAAAAACCGGGTAGTAAGGGTCTAATGCTTAGCAGCGTCTTACTGGCCAAATTTGACACCTACACCCTTACAGTCAAAGCTTGTCCGTGTTCCTTAAAGGTTTTGACTTTTTAACCCTTACTTAATTTTAACTTTTAACGATACGTTTTTGTTTATTAATAGAGTAATTACCGTACCAGTTTGTTTAATAGTAAATGTGTTGTACATACAAATGTATGGAATAGTTATTAATAAAGTCTTAATATGGAAACCAAGTTTTGTCTAATATTAAGAATGTCAAGTGACACTTCCTTAATTTTGCGTGGATTTTACTTGCATAAAAAATGGCTTCTAAAGTGTAAAACAATGAATGCCAATTAATTGTTTAAAACAAAGTTAAACTGTGCTTAACTTAGCAAAGGTCAATAAAATGGAAAACTAACTTCCATAACGTTAAGCTCTTAAGGAAAAGCGCCTATGTAAGATTTACTGACTACAGCAAAACACATCAGTACAGCAAGGGATGATGGAAGAGAAGCTAACGGGGATATCCAGTTGAGGTCTAAACTAGCCCCGGAGTAGCTTAACCCTGGATCTATCTAACCCTCGACCTGGGAGTTAGTGGACTGGAGAAAAAAAGTTGGTGATATCCATGTCGGACTAAGTTGGGGTTTTATTATCTCTTTACTCCTTAGACCTCGACCTTCGGGCTAAATTAGCTTTGTTAAAATGTTGTTAAAGCTCAGGAATAACGCTAATACTAGATGGATATCACCGCTTTTTACAGTTCGGGGCTAACTACTCAGTATTAAGTTAGCCCTCGACCTTCAGGCTAAATTTTGCTTAGCCCTCAACTTATTTCGTGATGAATATCACCATTTTTCCTTATTACCGAGCTTAACCCAAGGATTAAATTTAAACCTCAACTGGATATCCCCACCGTAAACCCCCACGGTGCCCTGATGGTGTAGGGCCAAGTGTATAATGTAGTGTTACATTGGTATAGTGCGTTATAATGTAAATAGTTTAGGAATGGTAATACAAATATCTGAAATGAAAATAATGTAACAGAATTCAAACACCAACTGTCATATTCCTTTTGGTTGGGTCAAGGGCTAGCTAAGTCATGATTCGGGAGCAAGGAGCCGAAGTGGCCAATCCTTTTTTAGTCACGATTCGGGACCAACGGGCCAAGGTGGCCAATCCTTTTTTCGATTCGGGATCAATGGGCCAATGCCTAGTACTATGCTCATTTTTGGCCACTGTTTGGGGTCAAGGGTTCAAGGTTTCTGTACCTTTCTTGGTCACAGTTTAGGGTTAAGGGACTAAATTGGTCCCAAAGAGACCCCAGTTATCCCACCCGTGACCAAATTTTTCTGTAAGGGCTGTTAGCGTCTCTGCTGTCCTTGTTACTTTCTGAGAAGCGGATGTAGTTTGGTAGGCTTTGAAGCGTTGCTATAAATTCCTCTGGTGATGGTGCTTTGAGCAAGGTTAACTGCAATCTAACTCTGCAACATTTTGCGAATAATTAGGTTCACTTGTTCTTGTTTTGACATCTTAAATTCCAGTTTGTTGACTTGGTGCACCATCTTCATAATGAAATTTATAGGCGGTTCTAGGTATTGCTGCCTAGTGTTGTTTATTTTTTCCTTCCGATCACTGTCTGAGACGTTTTTCTTGAACATCAGTTTGATCGCTTTTTTGGCTTCGTCCCAGGTGTTTGGTTTGAGTAGTAGTGAGCTCCACCAGGGCCTGTATGTGTCATGGAAACAAGTTTGCAACATTTTTTGCAGGTCACTGCCAGTGATGGTTTTTCCCGTTAGTTGACTTGTGGTGTCAAGTAACCAAGAGTTGAGGTTAGTCTCTTACAATAGCAGTTGTAATTTTAGGTTGCCTGTGGTCACCACACTGGCTAACTGTGAGATCCATTGTGGTGTCTCACTCCTGCCTTTTTTTTCGAATTTGCTTTGGATGGCATACAATTCTCTGCTAATGCTTTAGCATAATCATTTAGGTCGTTGTATTGCTAATGGTTTGCAAAATTCGGTACATTTGGTGCCAAATTCGGCAAATTTGGTGCGTTAGTGACCTGTGGTGCTACATAGTTAGCGACAGTCTGGTTGTACGTTGCGCTATCCATTTGGCTTGGTTTGTTTACCTCCTGGGTCAGTACATTGGTTTGCATTTCTGTTTATTTTGTTGACCATAACAGATTTTCTTCTGTTAGAACGTTAATTTGTTCTGTCATTAATTGCTTGTGCTTTCAACAGTTTTTCTTATTGAGAAGCATCGAAACGTAATTTCATGTCATTGAAACAGTCTCATCTGCCTTAGTTCTTTGAAAATCTCATCATTTGTCAGCGCCGGTGGTTGTGATCGCCGCGTACGGTGCTGCCATCTAGCGGCGTGAATGACAACCGGAGGTCGCCTGCGGGCGTGTTGATTGACGATGTATCACTAACGCTCGGAACATTTGAATTTGGCATTTTTTGGGGCGTGATTGTATCGTCAATGCCTTGATCATCCATGATTATTGAGAAGTGAATTGACTTGTTCATTTTTTCATTGTTTAAACTCGTCATGCCGTGAATTTGCCGAAACGTGGTCGGAAATTCTTAAAAAACAAGATGGCGTGGTTTTGCAAGTAGAGCGGCTTGCTCAGTCGGTTTAGTGTTCATGCGCTATTATGCGTGAGTGTGCGATGCGGTTCTGTCAGTGAATGGTGGCTTTGGCTTTGTGTAGTCATTCGCGACAAGTAGTTCCTAAAGAAGAGCTTTGGAAATGTCATTAAATTTGCTTAAATCTTCAAAATGACTACTGATTTTGCTTAGTGCAACTGAATGCACTGCTTTTACGGTGTTTGATCGTTTCGGAATGGCTTTGATTGCAAAATTCTCCTACCGTAATTACACATGTGGTCCGAAGCAATTTTTCCAACTTTCTCCTGACCAAAACCACTATTCACACGATAAATACATAAATAAAAACTCTCGCATGCATTCACGATTGATTCACAAGTGTATTGCTTCGGTAAACACTTATTGCCTGCGATTGCATTTAGTTCTTGTTGGATTTTTTACAAATCGATATGTTGGGTTGATCGGTCGTGCCACGTTCGCAACGGGTTGATTGTTCTTTGGGTGACGTATTTTAACGATGGTCACTCTTACCTCCTATGAGTCTTTTTGTGGGTTGTTTTCGTCTGTTGGGTGCCAACTCTTGCTGGGATGTGCCGGGTTAGCCACTGCCGATGATCCCAGGCAAGCAAGAAATGATAAGATGAGATGCACCTTTGCAATGAATCGATTTATTGGTGCGTGTTACATGAATCTACTGCATTGATGGAGGCCATCATTCTCTCTCTCTGGTTTTCACCAGGTGGCGTGTGTGCTCACTGAACTGGAGAAGGCCAACCGTGTGAAGGGCGCGAGGATGTGGGCCGTGCACCTTCACATTAGCTTGCGCCGTTCCAAACTTATCTTGCCTCAAAGTTTTCTACCGAAGCTTCGCCTATCCTCCTCGAGTTGGCTGGAGAAAGGGGTACTGAGTGAAAGGAGAGTAGTTCTGGCATCATCACTTTCACCCATAACACGAGCATCCACTGCTGACCCACATTCTCTTCTTTCTCACACTACTCCTTGGCTTCATGGTAGAGAATAGCCTGAGGCAGACCAACCTGTTCTGCACAGTTGGTCGTGGGTAAAGGTGTATGTGACGAACAACCAACTTCAACTTCTCTTCTTGTCTGTAGTCCGACGCATGTCTCTGTTGTTTCCGTTAACGTCTTTTCACAAAAATGGACTTCATTCTGAAGGAAATGAGGAAATGGTGTAAGGATGTTTTCACAAAATAATAATAAAAAATTATTCTGTACACTTACGTAGTGGAAACACTTGTAGCACACTGGTGTAGGTGTTATAGTAAGATGGTGGCAGAACTCCGTTTCTTTGATGTTGTAATCCAGAGTTAATTGTAACTTCAGGTGTAGAAATAAAGATCACTTCGGCTTGTAGTTGCAAAACAAAGCATAAAGTTGTTACTTCCTGTCGTTGAAAATTAACAAGTTCTTGACGAAGATGTAGTTGTAGTTGAACTTGGGTGAAATATCCACGCGTTGAAAATTCGATAATGCTAACCCAGTTACGTTACAATGTTCTCTGGAAAGTTCTTTAATGGCCGTAAACACTTCTTGTGGCTGTTGAATTGTTTTCTTGGCCAGAAATAGAGTACGAAGTTACTGTAGAAAATTCCACTGTTCGTTTTGGTTAACGAAAGGTGTGACTGCAATTCCAAGTTGCACAGGATTAAAATCCAACAGACGGCCCCCAGAAATAAACACGTAGATTATTTTAGTTGGTTTATAAAGTAGTTTGATATTTCTTGATTCACATTGAGACACGAGAAATGCATAATCCTCGTTAACGTTAATTAATCACACTGCGGATTCAAATTTCATGGACGGCCCCCAGAAATAAAAGATGTAACGTCAAAAATTAAGGCAATGCAATAATGTTGATTATCATTCATCAGGATACTTCGACTTAGTTGTGTCTAATGTTGTAGAGTTGTGTTACACGTTAAATTTCAAGCTTAATAATACTAAATACTATTCCAGCAAAACTTCTTAAATACTATTAAGAATTACCACAAGAATAACTGGCAAGGTTTCTCTGCTTTGGGTACCAGGTTAACGATATAGAATCCCGTAGAACTTAGTCTATAAAGTCTTCTCCTTTCCTCGGGTTAGTAAACGAGTCCACCAACGTCTCCTTCGGCCTATCGTAGTTTCGGCACCAATCACATTTCTTTTGTTTATATAATATCGACATTACGTCATGGCTGAAAATAAACATGAAGTAATGTCTAAAAATAGGGATGAAGACACCTCTCCTAAGACGACCCAGCATTCGACGCACACCTGTGCCCTACATAAGGTTTGTTGGCCATCTAGACTCCAGACAGTCGACGTACGGCGCCCGAGACTCTTGCTCTGAGGTCATGTAACAGCCTTGCCACTTACCTCATATCTGTCCTCCTTTCTAAGAACTGTCATCTACTATTCTTTACCTTTAAACCGTCTAAGAGCATCCTTGGCACAGCAAGTTGTTATAATGGGATAAGTACTAAAAGCAGCTGTCACTTGTGTTTGTTGACTGTGGTAAAGCCATACCCAAATCGGTTGTTTCTGTATGAGAAAACAGCTGCCACTTGCGTGTATGTTGACTGT
>JAHWFP010203104.1:69833-95956 GCA_023313725.1 Lithobius niger
AGCAGCTGCCACTTGCGTGTATGTTGACTGTGGTAAAGCCATACCCAAATTGGATGTTTGTGTATGAGAAAGCAGCTGCCACTTGCGAGTATGTTGACTGTGGTAAAGCCATACAGTCAAACCTCGTTACAACGACATCGAGGGGTAGTCAGATTTATGTCCTTATAAAAAAATGTTATAAAAATTTCCATTAAAAATACTATAAAATAAATAAAAAAATTAAAAAGTATTCTATTCTTTTTACCTAGTCTTATATACCTATCGTGCTCTAAACACAAACCTCCAGTACGAGTAGCCTAAGTTTACTTTAGTAGGCCTCAATACAGCACAATATAGAAAAAATAGGTACTGTAAAATTAAAAAATACTACAGTATTTATTTTTACCTAGGCCTGTACGCCTATTGCACACCATGCTCTACACAAACCTCTATTTCGAGTAGCCTAAGTTTGCTTTTAATTTTGTAGGCTAACTACAGAACAAGAAACATAAAAATGAAAAAAAAAAAACTAAAGAATAGCATTTATTTTACTTTATCGCCTGTTGCACATGGTGCTCGAACACAAATCTGCATTACAAGTACCCTACGTTTATGTTAGTAGGTCTAAATACAGTACAGTATTTACATCTCCATGAAATCAGTTATTTTCTTTTGACTGACTTTTTTAACTGCATTGTCCACAATAGCCTGTTCAATTTTGTCTATTTGAACAAAAATCGATTCAGGATCGATGAGTGATTGCTTGCATACAAGCGCAATGTACTTAGCGCATCCATAGCACCGGGTGTCGTCACAACAGAAGGAACCACATCATCAGTTTCTTAATCTGACGAATCCGAAATGTTTTCTTCGTTTGCACCTTTAATATCCTTTATTATTTCTTCATTGCTAAGTTCGGCTGTAACTTGGGCAAATTGGTCCCAGTTTGCAAACTCCTCAAAAGTTAACGATTCGTCAACATTTAACTGCTGCGTAACTGCTGTCCAAACTTCAAGGTCGTCTGGCACGTTAGCAACCACGGCGTCCTCAACCTCGACATTTGGATTATCAACAGGCTTACTGAAACCTGCTTTTTTCCAACAGTTGACGATCGTCTCAACTGTAATTTGTCCCCAAACCGATGCAGACATTTGAATCGCGTTGGGAAGGTTGATTTAGTCTGGTTTTCGACGCAACGTTAAGTTGAGCAAGATTCTTTCGGCGAGTCGCTTCTTGTACTTTACTTTAAAGGCATAAATAATGCCTTGATCTAATGGTTGCAGGACGGCAGTACAGTTCGGTGGCAAAAATGGACAGTAACAGCTTGCAATCGGACGTTTACGTTGTGCGAACTGACATTATCCATTAAAAGAAGCACCTTCCTTTTAGCACGCTGCATTTTTTCATCAAACTCAATCAGCCATTCTCGGAAAAGCACTTGCGTCATCCATGCCTTAGTGTTGCTTCGGTAGCGTACAGGTAGCCGATTGATACCTTTAAAACAACGTGGCTTTGCAGCTTTACCAATGACAAAACGTTCACATGTGTCCGAGCCATCTATGTTCGTGGTTAGTAAAAGTGTCACGTGCACTTTGCTAAGCTTGCCACCGAAGCATTCCCCTTTCTTGAAATTGAAACTACGATTGGGTAACACTTAAAAATAAACCTGTTTCATCACAGTTGTAGATGTCTCGTGGCTCATATTCTTCTAGTATTTCGCCGAGATTGTCAGTTAGCCACGAACTCACTGCTTCTTTATCCACGCTGGCAGTTTCGCCACAAACTTTACGGCACATAATTTCATGTCGAACTTTAAATGTCGACAACCACCCATTGCTGGCTTCAAAGTTTTCGACGTCCATTTTTACTGCAAACTGCTTCGCTTTCATTTTTAACATTTCACCAGAAATGGGACGTTTTGATTTCGCATTTCACGAAACCATTTCAGCAGCGCTGTTTCCACATCACTTTGAGCCGCAGTTCTCAGTCGTTTTCGGCTTGTAGCAATGTCTTCATTTTTGTAGGCATTCAATAGTTCTTCCCGTTTTTTCAGTATCGTTGATAACGAATTATGGGGAATCCCATAATCTCTTGCGATGGCGCCTTTCTCCTTCTTTTCATCAACTTCTTGAATTATTTTGATCTTTTGGAGCAAAGATAGCTGGACACGTGCTTTTGAAGCTTTCATTTTTATCGTAGCCATGGCAGCACGCTATGTACGATGGCCGTGAATGAATGAAAGAGCGGGAAAGCAAACGCTGCCTGAAGGCTAACGTGACCTTGGTGCGGTCGGTACTCCTCCCTCCCACAGGTTGGTAGTGGACTCTTCCCCTACTTCTCCATCTGTTCCAGCTGTAGCCTCTCATCAAGCCTCTCGTCTGTACAGCAGAAAAGTCGCAATAGGAAGTAAAAATTGCAATTTTTGACGTCGTTTAAAGCGGTTTATCGTTACACGCGTTGTCGTTATAAACGATTTTTTTTCGTTATGAGTGTTGGGGAGTTGGCCGGGAATTAATTTTTTGTCGTATTAAACGAAATGTCTTTATAACAGTTGTCGTTGTAATGAGGTTTGACTGTACCCAAATTGGATGTTTGTGTGTGAGAAAGCATCTGCCGCTTGCATGTGTGTTGACTGGTAAAGCCATACCCAAATCAAATGTTTGTGTATGAGAAAGCAGCTGCCACTTGCGTGTATGTTAACTGTGGTAAAGCCATACCCAAATTGGATGTTTATGTAGAGAAAGCAGCTGCCACTTGCGTGTATGTTGACTGTGGTAAAGCCATACCCAAATCGGATGTTTGTGTATGAGAAAGCAGCTGCCACTTGCGTGTGTTGACTGTGGTAAAGTCGTACCTAAATAGGATGGGAGAAAGGTTGTCAGGTTGTCCTTCCCCCTAACTAGTAATCGAACACAAACTCGTTCGTAGAGTAAGGATCATATCTGCGTTTATTCTCCGAGAACATGACAACGAACATTAGTCGACATCCTCAAACCGGAAGTACTGAACATATATAACACACTGTGTACAGATACAACGCAATACTAAGTGAGATATATTAGGCTATAGTCTCACCACATGCTCCCCATGCCACTGATCTGTCCTCCGGTCTGCTCCTAACTTTTAGGACAGAGGTTAATCTCTCCGCTTCTTACACTTAAAATAAAAAAAAAACTTTCACAAGCCCTAAAGCAATAATTCAATGTTGTACGTCCACAAGTCGAATCACCTTAATTTTGCACCCACCGTTACTCCACTTAAAAGCTCGGTTACAAAGTGAATCCACAATCTAACTTTGACCGCACTAGATGAAACTCCTTATGACCATAACGATATCGGCATGTAGTACTATTCATAAATATGTCACAATCTACCCCATTACACATTCACCACAGTTTCGCTCTGCAAACGTAAAACAGCAAAGGTCAATTTTCAGAAGTAAGAGTTTCCACGTGGCTATGTATCTAATCTGATCTACGTAGTAGTGCCTACATTTGGAAGCCTGCAGTCTGGCCAGCCGCCCTCGCACACAGCCTCAGTTACCAGAAAAGTTCCATAGTCCCCATCAAAAATCACAGCACACATGATTCCCGACCCATAACCAGCTCTTTGCTTAAGGTTATTGTTACTCCCAATAGCCCAATTTCCCAATTCTTAACACACTGAAAGTCTACTGCAATGCATTCAAATCATTGACTCATTTTGCTAATCCCAAAGACATGTGTTCCTCTGTGTGTCTATTCCGGCACTTGCTTCTAACAATCAATATAAAATGCACAACGTCGACAAATCGTGGAACATTCCAGTCCTTCCCACCATAGCTGTGACTTAACTAGCAGGCTGGGTACGATAAGCCTCCTATGTGAATAGGTCTGTGCATCATCTGATCGAAGCTTAACTTGCATAAGAAAAACACTTCGAGTCACCAGATCGGGCTACACAGGAAAAAAAATCTATAGATTATCGGAGAAATGCTAACCAAAAATTCTAGTACAAAACAAACTGCAAGTACATAATCCAATTCACAGCTTTGAATTGCAAGCCTGTGATTATCTCATTCATTTCAGTATCATTTTTCCTGGCAAGTTCCCGATCTGGACTTCAAAGAAACACTTATGAATATGCATTGCGAATGTCAACAGATAGTTTATGACCGACTTGGTCACAACCATGAAAAGGGTACATAAAAATGTTCAAATAAAATCATCGTAATCCACAGCAATGAAAAAAACATGTATATCTGCCCCTCGATTTAAGTTGGACTTCAATTTAAAATTTCTTAAAGTGTCATCCTTTTAATGCTCGACTGGAGATGTCTTAGATCATATAAAAATATTTGGGCAATCCAATAAATGCAGTAGGCTATAGAATAAGCGAATCGGTTATATCAGTTATTAATAAGTAGGCTACATCAGTAAGCAATTAAATATAATAGGCTGTAACTGTCCTTCATGAGCAAGTAGGCTTTATCAGGTAGCAGAAATCCACCAATAATTATTGTCTTTTACTAGAGCGATCCAAATATGTTGATCTACACACAGTCGTTTCCAAATAAAAATTTACGTGTTATGCAATACTTGACCAAAATCGTTTTACAGATTCTTTAAAAAAAAAAAAATGGTGGTAAAGTGGAATTGACAATATCATTGCATTCGAAGTATCTTCCAAACCAAAATGACTATAAATGTCTGCAACGTGATAATTAAATCCTATCCAGCCACAATAAGTCATGATAATGGCCTTACTAAGCAACAATAATAGCAAAATCGAAAGCAAGTGACGTTGTCCATCAAGTTAAATCTTGTTGGCAAAATGATCCAAAAAATAAATTGTTAATCCGAAAAAAAAATTTTTTTTAACAAAATCCCATCCGATTTCATCCAAAGTTAACGATATTTACAGTGTGTGTGATGGATTACCGTCCCAAACACTCTCTTGAGCAGATTCAGTAAAAGTGGAGGCACGTGATTCCAAAATCCACTCGTTTCTCGCCTAATTTCTGTTCATTTTTGGTTTCATTAATAGTCCCATTCTAAACAATGCCCAAAATATATGTCACATGTCACATATGTCATGTCCTGCACACTCCTTCACTCGGAAATAATCACTAATGATGAGCCTATCCTTGTGTATTAACCGGCGTTCGCAAAAAATATCATGGATGCGAGGACCCGTGTGTGCTGAGCTATGCTTGCAAGATTTTTCGGTGTTTGCTTCCCGCATAGTTGCAGCAAACCATGTGTTGATGTCAACTTCCAAGCTGACATTGGTGTTAACTCAAAGAAGCCACTTATATAAAAAATATATTGGCTTCTTTACCTAACGATCAATGGGTGGTTTTGGAGCCGCACCGTACGGTGCCAGCTTCTTAGCTTGAGCGTCATATTCACTGCGAAGAGACGGAAGGTAATTACACCTTGAGCAATTGCCTGGGTGTCTACGAAAATTCATGTTCAGTGGAATCTCGTCAGTTTGCGTGGTCTTGTCACAAAAATGTTTCTTTGAGTCCGTGCTCAACATTTGGTTTTTCATACAGACTTAGCTCCATAAGTCCTTGTCACATATTCATAAGTATGACATTCCCTTCTGTCCTTTGGATACCATGAAACGTCTGACGTATCGATCAGTTTTTGTCTACGAAAAAAGATTGTGCAAAAGCAATCGTGAGCAAGTCGTCGTTGCACTCTTCATTTCGCGTGTGTCACTGCCCGTTGTCGTTGTTTTCTCACAGGTTGCCAGGCATTTGTCCTCGCTAACAGGAGGTGTACCTTGTTGATAGCTTGCACTGTATTTCTTCCAGTTGCTCATTTGCATGCAAAAAAAAGTGATTTATGCTCAATTGGTCTTACCAATCCCATACCCGATTCAATTGAAAAGTCAAAGATGTGCACCTTCTGGTTATCGGTGACCTTATTCGCTGCCGTTCGCTCTTCCCTTTGTTCTAGTCACGCGATTATAGTACTTGATACACCCATAGCCAGTTACTTAATTTCAATAAAAAAAATCACTCACGTATATCACAAGCCACAGAATGCAATGTTACGTTTTATCGTGCAAATGCGTGTACGTCCGCCGACAAGGATTTAAATGTCGAAAATGAGCTCCAGTCACTCCCACGTCTGATCCAGTAGCTCACTAAGTAATATGCAATGAATCCTATGTCTACGTTTCAGTTAATCACATCCCTTAATCCATCATGTGCATAGTTCAAAATTAAATCGTTCGTTAATAGAATGGATCATACAAAATGTGAGTGCCTTGCCACTATTAGAATTTCGATGAATCAAGCCAATCGTCTTACCGCCTCGTTGAAGCCGCATCGTTCTCCTCTCCATTGTCTTTTTAGGCCCACGCTAACCGTCGTCGTGTCGGTTCGATTCGTCGATCAAATCTTCTTGCCAAAAGTCGATTAGTCAGTCCGGGCACCATTTGTCAGGTTGACCTTCCCCCTAACTAATAAGGAATCGAACACAAACTCGTTCGTAGAGTAAATATCTGCATTTGTTCTCCAATGAGAACAAGACAACGAACATTACAGTCAACATCCTCAAACCGGCAGTAATGAACATATATAACACACTGAGTACAGGTATAACGCAACGCAATGCCGAGTGAGATATATTAGGGTACAGTAACACCACAGTTTAAGAATAAGTTCCTGCAGTTTTTGTTAATGTTGACTGCGGTAGAGCCATACCCAAATCTGTTGTTTTGTCCACGAGGAACTGTTTGTGCCATACCGAAATCAGTTTTAGTTTATGGGAAAGCAGCTGCCATTTGTATGCCATTTGTGTTTGTCGACACTAATAAAGTCGTACACAAAGCTGGTGTTGGTGTATAAGAAAATAGCTGCCATATGTGCGTACGTTGACTGTGGTAAGGCCACACCTAAATGGGAGGTGTGAGAAATGTGTTCTAAAAAGCAGCTGCCATTTGTGTTAATGTTGGATGTGGTAAAACCATATCCAAATTGGATGTTGGTATATAAGAATGCTGCTGCCATTTGTGTTTGTTGACTGGTAAAGTCATATGTAAATTGAGTGTTGGTGTACGCCATTTGTGCGTATGTTGACTGTGGTAAAGCCATACCTAAATCAGATGTTTGTGCATTAGAATGCAGCTGCCACTTGCATGTATGTGGACTCCGTTAAAGCCATACCCAAATCGGATGTTTGTGTATGATAAAGCTGCCATTTGTGTGTATGTTGATTGTGGTAAAGCCATACCTAACCAGGATGTGAGAAAGGTGTAAGATAAAGCTGCTGCAAATTTTGTTATATTGAGCATGGTAAAGACCACCCAAATCGATTGTTTTGTGTATGAGAAACTGTCATCAGCCATACCGAAATCGATTTTAGTTATGAGAAAGCATCTGCCAATCTGCCATTTTTACTTCATGTTGACTGTGATAAAGTCATAACCAAATGGATGCCAAATGATTTTATGTTGACTATAATAAAGTCTTACCCAGTCAGGTGTTGGTGTATAAGAAAGCAGCTGCCATGTGTGCGTATGTTGACTGGTAAAGGCATACCTAAATAGGATGTGTGAGAAAGGTGTTCTAGATAGCAGCTGCCATTTGTGCTTATGTTGACTGGTAAAACCATACCCAAATTGGATGTTGGTGGCAGTTGTATGTCATTTTCATTGTTGTAAGCCAAATATGTTGTTCATTGTTGTATTATTGAAAAACAAAATCAAAATGCTGTGACTCGGCCCTTAAAATAGGTTGATTGATAACTCTGCATTTAGGCGTCTCCTAACCATAACCAATAGCTGACATTTTGCAGATAGCTGTAGTTTAACTGTGGAACGTGCCTTTTGCTGGTAGCAAAAGGCACATTCCACGGTTAAACTACAGCTATCTGCAAAATGTCAGCTTTATTCTCCTCATATAAGAAGAATTTATTTTCGTGAAACAAGAAATGGCGTTAGCTAGTAACTAGTAATAGTTGCAGTCATGTGAATCCATTTGCCCTATAATGTAAGACAAACCTTTTCAGTCCTTGAGTAAATATATTTGGTTAACTTTGCTCCCACGTCTCTTCATTGAGTCTAGTGTATTATATTGCAGTATATGTATGATGTAATAGGTTAAAGGATGTGGTCTAGCGTTCCATCCAGAAGTTGTTTCAGTGGTACAAGCCCTAACAGACAGCAGCTTGTATCCATCTTGGTAGAAGAATTCCACAGTACCATTGTCTGCAATATTTTCAGTCGAGCTAGTTACTATAGTGAAGACTTGTTATTCTGGAAATCGTGACCATATAAGAAGAATTGCACAGCTTGATTTATTACTACCAAACACACGCATCCAGATCCCTATTACCATCTCACAAGCCCACTGGACGTCTGGGCCAACTTTAGTATCGTTCCTGATATTATACCTGATTATACCACACATTTACAAGCTAATTAAATATTGTATAATAGCCATCTTGACATAATTCTACAATTTTCTAGGCATAGTACACCAGATTACAATGATGTCAGAGGCTTCTATTGTGTCTCACAGCATAATTAATAACATTTAGGGGACGTTTACGCTACGACTCATCTTTGCATTCTCGCTACTGAAATTTAATCGCAACAGCAAAGGTATCGTTGCCATAGTAACAATGCTTCCTGGATCAGCTAAATCCACCATAGTTTGAGAAAATGCTTGCAGTCTCATAATTCGTGACAGTAAGGTAAAGAATTCCTCCTGACGAAACAATTTTCCCAATCACTTCTAAACTCATTTACTGACTTGTTTCGTTGCGAGCCAGCAGAGCTAAAACCGCCGCCATGTTGGAATTTTAGATAATTTCTAGCTTCGAGAATGCAAAGGCGAGTCGTTGCATAAACGCACCTTTATACTTATTTTAGCATCCATTTCATGCTTAACAAAAAGTTTATAAACTTTTGTTGGTCTTTTGGCTTAAATATTTAACACAGAAGTTATTAGTTATTTCATGTGTGACACCACAAAGCGCATTGTTATGGTGTCGGAGGCTCACTGTCGCTTTTCAATTATCGATCCTCTCGCTGCTCGGAATATGCCTGATTGAATAGTTGCATTCTCCGTTGTGAATATTGTTTGACATTTAGAAAATAATTCACGAGATGTTCTTTGTGCTTTTCTTTTGTTTGGGTAAGTTGGTTAAACACCAATAATGAAGTTGGTTAAACACCAATCATTCTAGTGTACTCATCATGCCGAAAGGTAGACCTAGATTCACAAGAGGTGGTTTACATCAGTGTTTACGTGGTAGGCTGATAATGGAGCGTAGCAGGTTGGGAGAATCAGATGATTCTGTGTGCCATGTCACAGTATGCCTAAGCAGATAAGAGGGTTATACGGTCTACTTCAAACAGTAATGCAGTAAGTTCTAACAGCAACTCTGCCAAACAATCACTAGCAAATCCATCACCAGTACGTTCACATCATTCTCCAGCCCTACCAATTGGTGCGTACCTCACGACATCACTAACGGTAACAATAATCGTGGTGTTGCAGGTTTTTTTTCCGAATAGCTCGGCTCACAGAGGTCTCACGGACAAGGTAGTGAGACACTTCTATCACAACAGCTAGCACATTGCCTACTAAATAATTATAGAATCATACATACAATTATTGCAAAGAACCGACAGCACGTACGCAGAATTTTTAAAGAGGTTACAGTTTTCGATCAGCTCAGTCTAATCCTGGTGCGTGGATTGCGGGACGATATTCGGGCGGCAAAGAAAGACATTCTTCCGTTTTCTGAAACTAATGATTTAAACATTTTCACGTTCCTTCACGTGTGTGATAATTTATGGAAGCAAGATCCATCCTTGCTAGATATCGAACTTATTGCGACAGCCATTAGCAAATTCGTGAAAAGAACAGCAAAATATTTGGCAAATAATTGGTCGAAATTTAAAGAAGTGTTAGAATGCTTCGGCAGAGGCGTTTATAGCACAACGCTGTCCAAATTTTTCCTAACTCTTAAAACCAAATAAAATGTTACAAGACCGGACGTTTCAAAACTATGGCAGAAGGCATTTGGATGGTAAGACCAGAAGATTCGAAAGAACATAAACTGCAAAAGTTAGTAGCTAAATATGAAGGGCTAAAATCAGCTTTCCTGCATACTAGTCCAGCAGAAATAGAAATGCAGTTGTCAGCTGTGAAACCGCTAAATGTTTATGACGTGGTTAGTGAAGTGATAGCAAAACGGGCCATTGTAGATGGTCATTACGAGTTGCGGAAACATAATGTAAAATATGGCGAGACAAGTAAGTCTACACAGGGTATTAGCAGCACCAATATTGGTAAATGTATCAACCCAGTGATGCACCTTAGAGATAGAAAGAGGAGGGAAGCCAGAGTGAGTGCAGTACAGTGATGAGATTGGAATTGTAAAAAAAAAAACTGAACAATCAGCAAGGGGTTTGGGTAGCACTGTAAGCTTCCCCAGCGGGTCCAGAGCCCTGGAGCTCAGAAATGTTGTGCTTTTTAGAGTGTTTTTCGGCCCATCGAGAGCATATTTCAGTAATTTTTTTTGAGGGGGAGCAAACCAAAATATGAAAATATGCTCTCCATAGGGGGAAGTTTGCACCTAGGTAGGCCTATGCCACTACAATGATAAAAAAAAAATGCTGTGAAACAGCAAAACAATTTTTTATGATTAAAACCAAAGTGAATATAGACTGTCATGACATGCACTGCAAAGATAATAACCAATTTAGGCTACTCACCAGCATTTATTCCACTTTGAGCACGGACTTAATATTCTTTTGCTTCAGTCTTTTCGCATCAGGTTGGCGGTACGAAACACTTTGTGAGTTGTCACTGGTTTTCTGCTATTGCTTCATGAAAGCATCTGTTGAAATGGCATTGTGACTGGTCTGCTTTTTGTTCTTCAGAACATTTGTTGAGTTGTGACCGGTGTTATGTTATTTAAAGTTTTGCACGAAGGTGCAGGTATGCTGCCTACTTACGAGCTGTGCTTTTCGTTTGAAACGGACTACTGTAACTTCCTAGCACAAGATGCTTTTGAAATATTGAGTATTGTTGTTTCCTTAATATTGAGGCGTGCTTTCTTTTGCACAAATTCTTTGCTTTGATCCTTCAAACTGTCGCTGTTAGCCACCCTCAAATTTCTGTTTACCTTGGATTTTACTGGGTCGACAAAATGTCTTTCCTTTGGAAATATTCAGTTCAATGTCTGTCCTTTCGCCTTTAACCCATACCTCACAGTCTGCAATGCATTAAAAGTGTTTTATTTGTAGCCAGTTACTTTTTTTGTATCTATGATGTCACTCATTGCACTAAATGATGCTTCTACTAATGGCCCATGAAAGAAGTGCCAATGCCATTTTGCATAAGTTTGGTTACTGTTCAGCATCTACACGAGCCCACCAATGATCTTGTCCTTGTCCATAAATTTTGGCAAGTTTGTTCGT
This sequence comes from Lithobius niger, assembly GCA_023313725.1. Classification (NCBI taxonomy): domain Eukaryota; kingdom Metazoa; phylum Arthropoda; class Chilopoda; order Lithobiomorpha; family Lithobiidae; genus Lithobius; species Lithobius niger. The sequence continues at coordinate 81,243 of JAHWFP010203104.1, forward strand.
TCTGGTAAATGCGAATTTCCTTGTCGAATGTTTGAGTTTCTCCTTTCTTCAAAACATTTGTTTTTAATGAAGGTAGCTTTGACAACTGCTTTAAAGTTAAGCTGTGACCTGTGGCACAAGGATCAACAGCAGATATTGCTCTTAACACGGGTTTATTAAGAGGCAGTTTTTTTTTGGCCAGGTACGTACTGAGCACATCTGTGGTAAGCACAGTTTACTTGATTCATAAAGTCAAGAACTATGTATTCTAGTCTTTGTTTTGGTAAGATGCCTCACGATTGACACTGTTGATGCTCCAATAAAATGAGATTTGATGAAAGAATGTCATCCTTTTTTTGTGAAGTCAACTGCAAGAAGGGATTTCAAACTAGCCTCGCTTATAACTTCTGGCTTCACAAAATAAGACAACAATTCCTTAAATAAACCTTCCAGTTTGTCATTCAACTTATGAATGAGGGGTGTATTCGTTTGACACAATTTTGCAATAAAAAAGTTCATAATCAACCTCGTTTTATACCGTTTGCAGAAAAGTGCATCTGTAATCTTGTCTTTGCGAGCTTTTCCAGCCTCTGTCATGTTCTTAATACCATCTGTAGCTCACTCAACTTAGTCTCGTTTTCTTTTGAAACATTTTAACGTTTACAGATCATGTTAATTAAATATTTGTAGTTTCTTATCTGCGTTACTCAAAAAAGAATATTAAAAAATTGTGTACGCATTGAGTAATAACGAGTTTGCAAGAGTGACATCATAACAGGATAACCACCTGTATGGTAGAAAAATTAAAGGTTTGCTGTATATTAGGCTCAATATTAGTCACATTTCTTGCAAACAGTAAATCTGACGGCCACTTAAAATCATTGTATATGTTTTGGTGTAAAGTTTGGATGAACTTATTAAAAGATTTGATAAACTGTTTTGCACCATTGACGAACACTTTCACCATCTATATCAACTAAATGAGAAACCACACGTCTTAGTTTCACTTCAAATCCCTCTTTTGTCCCCCTCATCACATTGCACAGTCCATGAGAACGAACATCATGTTCGTTCGTGGAATGTTTTTTGACGTAAGGAGGTCATCAACAGCTTTAAACTCCGACTCACTAGTTACCGTAATCAACTCCACCAAAGCAAGATGCTGAATAACAATTTCCTTACTCACAGGATGAAAGTAGTTTACCATTATAGTTAATACACAGCTACACGCATTACATTTTAACTGGTGGATTTGTCAATATTTAATAAAAAATATGATGACTGAAGATTGTTGCACTATTTCTTCTTCAAACATAAGCCCTAGTCCGTTAGTCATCTTCCAGTTCCAGTTGTCCGATTCATTGATAACTGGTTTTGAGTTTGTTTTTTTTGTCTTTTGATAGTTCTGTGGCCAAACTGATAATTGTAGGTACTGAAGAAAATGGTACATTTTTTCTGGCTACAACACCTAAAACCATTGCTTGATAATTTTATACTAGCTCTTGAATTGGCATTAAATGTCTGTTAACAATGAAACAATGTCTGTTTACAAGCCACCACCACCTTCGGTTGCATTAATCATGAAATTTGTATGGCTTTCAAGTCACTACCACTGCCACTTACTAACTACAGATTTATCGACCTCCTGTGCAACTCCGGAGTCACTCACTGCTGTTCTATTCACATGTTTCACAATAACACAGTACAAGTTTCCACGTTATAACCGAACGCTACTGAAAGTTACGAGCGCTACTTGTTGTGACGTACTGAAGAAAGTCAACTTCAACGCGCACTGATGAAACAGCAACGTTCTTGGGGCTGCTTTCCCTGCCTGTGAGCTGAATAGACTAGTCCATTTTGTCGCGATGTTCGGCCCGATTCGCTTGTAGGGAGGGAAAAGTAGTTAGTATGCTCGCGTTGAGGTTGGAGCAAGAATCCCTAAAATCAGCAAGTAGATAACACGTTCAACGGGAAAGCTTAGACGGGGAGGAAAGGTGTCAACCAAAAATAAGACTTCCCTCATTTTGAAAACCATGAAAACATCGGTGCGCTAAGGGACATCTCCACAAAGATTGCTGTACTTCTGAGAATACACTGGCATTTATAAGAGCAAAGCATGCGTAACAGAAGGATCCTATTACAGTTACTCGCTATTTTCAGTATGATAAAAGAGTTCCAGAGTTAACTCCCGTCAAGGTAACAGCAGAGACCATTATTTTTTTTGGGATTCCAGTAGACGGATTCTCCTCGATTTAACGTAGGTAATGGGCAACAGAATGAGAAGTCCAGGAACCAGCATAATAATAATAATAACAACAATAAAAGCAATAGCTTAACCAGCTTCAGCAGAATGTCGGTGCCACCATAATGCCAGGTAGACTGACATGTTCTATTAAGCAAACTGGTGGACGGAACTAACGACAGTGTTGTAGTAACCAGCGGCTGAATCCTACTCACGCTCTTACGTTGTCTATGGTCTAGACCTACGTGTTTACCGGGCAACTCGTAGAAATGGGGCAGAGCATGGTATGTTTCAAAGGCCTCCAGGTATAATGTACATGTATAAGGATGAATTACAGAATGAATTTGGTTGAGGCCATAAATGGAATCTTTAAATACGATGCGTATCTCTCAGTTGTGTGGTTGCAACTGAGGTGGTCATCAGCAAAGGTGGAAAGACAACTGATTGTAGGTCCAATGGTAGTTTATTTTAGTCTCATTTGGGACTTTTTTACTCTCACGCTTTTCAAATGTGTTGGTCAGAGGCCTGGCAACTCCGTCATTATCCTTCTTTCCTCTCTGTTTTGCCAGGAGTAGCACAAACTTCATGACAAATGCAGGAGTGTGTCGCATGTGGGTCACATCTATAGTTAAAGGTGCTGGAGGTTGAGAAAACCATGGTACAGGGATGTTTGGCATACTCCTTCACACAAAATGGCGGCTTTCTTTGAGAGAAATAATACACGTCCTACTCGTTAATGTGAGTAGGGGAGATAGAAGGGACAATGAGGGGGCAGCGAAGACTGATGCAACAATGTGAAAGAAGAAGATACAATAGGAAAAGGGTCACTGCATGACATGATAAACCCCCATGAAGATAGAAAGATTGTTGTAGGCTAGAAATGCTAAAGTAAGTATAGTTACAATGGAAGCAATGACAAAAGAATGCTCTGGCCAAAGTCTTATAACATTGTAGAGGATATTGTCATCAAGGACAGCAGTCCTTATATAAGCCTAAGGATGAACTTCCAAGTTAAACATAAAATTTGAAACCCTGTAGTTTCTCCCAGAATTGACATACACCAACGAAATACGGTATTTGGGGTTGCGTCAAAAGTATTTCATTGCATTAAAAATATTAATGACAACAATCGAACCGTTTGACCTCCACAGAATGGCTCTTTCTTGTTGTTGGGTTTCCTTGCCCTCACCTGGCGATCGAACCAATAAACCGATTTTCAAGTTTTATAGCATTATAAAAGACGGATGTAAGTCTTAAAAACACTTACTGCTCTAAAGGAACAAATACAAGAAAGACATGTAATAAGCCATCAGCATCACACTAATATATGTAAAAGAAGCTACAGCTTTGTAAGCCTTAAAACTTAATGTCTTAAAGGAACAGATACAAGGAAAATCCATGTAATCAATTAGCATCGCAGTAATACACTTGAAGCTCCAGCATGTTTTTTTGGGATGCCATTGGAACATTAAGTTTTTTAAGGCTTTCATCCGTGTGTTATACGCTTTTTTTTATAATAATAATTATACTTGTGATCAGCGCCAATAGTGGAGAGATAACAAACTACACTTTGCAAAGTCCGGCACACCGCCAAAAGACCGAGTACAGCAAGGATATCGGCTAGTTATTATGATTCGACATGAATTTGATATTCTGCCTTGCAAAGCCTTCTTTCTATGTGCTGTTCGGAAATATCATTACCTGTAAATTTTAGCATTTTTACTCTCAGAATGCTTTTTCCCTAGAGATTCAAAGTTTTCTTGATCCTACCAGCTCAGTAACCTGAGTGTGCATGCGCGCACTCCTATAAAAGAGCTGTAGCGAGGACGGTCTTCATCTTTTGGACACTCACTGTGTGAACATCGCTGTAGTGTTTTCTCACTCACCTGTCAACGGTCATCTACTCTGAAGACGCCCTTAATACCACAACGACAAAAACTAAGGGCGCTACCAAAGCTCCCTCCTGGAAGACTTCATCTCCTCCAGTCAATCCATTGTCCATCTGCCCTGATGTTGCTGTCGGTCCATTGTTTCTGACTCCCGGTCCGTCTGGCTGTTCAATCACCTGCCGCCCGTCTCGCCGTGATGTGCCCAAACGGTCTTCTCCACCGGCATCCCCAAATGGCGTGGCCCATTCATCTTGCGACAGCCGCCCTTCCCGTTTCGGCCATTGCTCTCCGGGTCCCTCGTCCGCTTGCCCTCCCACTCCTGTCGTTGCAACGGGCAATACCTGTTACATGTCACCGGTCCCCTGTGGCCAAACGTTGAGCCGTTTCTGGATTTTCAAGGTCTCCAAGCTGAACTCCGCACTGTTAAGGACAACTACTCGAAGCTTAAACATCGAGTCAAGCTCCGTCGTGCCGACAAGAAATTTCAACAAGTCTCGTCCGACTGACACTCCTTTGGACCTGTCGTCACGGCCTTCCCGCCGTAGATTGTCACCGGCGCCTCCAGCGCCTTCCTCCGATCACCCGCTTGCAAAAGAACAAATTCATTCACTCATGGATAATGTGATATGCAATTTTTAATTCAAACAGCATCCTTCACAACAGTCATTGTCGCATTCACCTGCCGCTTCTTACACCCACGAGTGGGTTCAGGCAACCACTTCCAAGAAACATTGGCTCTCTTCCTATGTCGCTTTCAGCATACGTCGTCGAAGACGTATCATGGTCATCAAATCTGCACTAGGCTTTTGGTTGGTCAGTGCCACCGCCTTCCCGGCCCCACTACGACAGCCCTCGAGCTGGCCATTCGTCTCGCCTGTCGCTTCCGACAGCGACAGCGACCTAGAATCAGCCTCCACCGCTCACCAGCCACATCGCCATCGCTCTGTCTCTTCTTCCCATGCACGGAGTCACTCACACTCTCACCATTTGCCCAACGATGGCTCGTCTTTGTCGCCAACCTTCCCTCATGAATCTGCAGTCTATGATTCTGATCATGACGAAAACTCAAGACACGCTCATTTTAAAGACAACTCTCGCGACGAAGATGACTGAACAGGGATTCTGTTATCCGACCTTTTCAAAACAGTGGAAGTTGTGCCAGACTCTTTCCTTTATAAACCGGTGTCTCCAAATTCGGAACCAGTTAAAAAAAGATTATCAACCGGCTTTGGCTTCGGCCTTCGCGATAGAAATTTCTAAGAACGAGCCATCCTAGGCCAGTCGACCACCCTCCTCACAACTCTCGTATGCAATGGAGGTCTCCTGCTTGGCAAAGGTGAACCATTAGAGCTTGTCAAGGACCCACCCTGCTATGACCAGGTCATGAGTCATGGTTCTTCAAGCCCTTTGGTGATGGAGAAGCCAACCCAAAGAATTTTGACTCCTACTCCTAATCAGAATTCTTAGCAGCCGAAGCAAAAATGGATGTCAGCACTGTCATGAACATCCCAAAGAAGATTGAAGTCCCATATGGAGTCTTGAAAGACAATGACAAGCCGCATCGGGCCGCATCACAATCCGACGTTCTTAACACCCTTGCCAATACTTTATGCGAAAAGCTCTCATCCGAACCCAACCAACTTGAGACTAACGTCTAACCTTCTTATCAATCAAGTCTTCAAGAAAGCTTGTTTTGCACCTTCCACTCGATGACCTGGCTAACCAAAGCCGTCTTCAACTCAATGCTCCTCCTCCGCGACGTCGCTCTAAGCTTCGCCCCCAACATCAACAATTCAACTAAACATGAATTACGGAATCAATCTGTCCGTGACTCAGACACCCTTTTTTGGAGCTTGATCCCCAAAATAGCGCCTTTCTACAAGAACCCGTCGAAACCATTCAGTCAAGGTAACAAGGATGATTGGTCTAAGCCAAGGACCATTTCCAACAACTACGACGACTACAACTCAAAACTACTATAGGAACCCTTCTGACAACCATTCCTTTCGTGGCAGATCTTCCAATCTGGGGAGAGGAAGAAATAACAACAACAGCAGCACAAGCCACGACCGCCGCAGCCACTATTCATCCCGAGTGACGCAATGACCAAACCAATGACACAAACCACTTGTTGTCCCTACCAGTCGGAGGCCACCTTCGTCATTTCCTCCCAGCCTGGCGAAAAATAACTTCAAACCTCCAAATTCTCACCATCATCAGCGAAGGTTTTTGTCCAACTTTCATCAGCAAACCGTCCTTATATAGTGGATCCGCCCCTTTGGGCCTTCGCCCCTGTTGTATACTGTCGTCCTAAGTCAAGGACCTCCTAACGAAAAGAGCCATTGTGGAAAGCTCAGCTCCCTGTCTCCCAGAGTTCAATCTTTCGTCGACCAAATAAATTAGGCAGCAAAAGACTCATTTTTAATCAAAAACCCCTAAATCAGAAAATGGGGAATTCTCACTTCAAAATGGAAACCTTGGACTCCATTCAGCAATCTGTAAAACCAAAGGGTGGACGATATCTATATACCTAGAAGATACGTAGCTTCACGTTCCACTCCACACGTCAGTCTGTTACCTCTTTCGATTCATGTACGACAACAAGGCCTACGAATTTCAATGCCTGCCTTTCGGCCTAAAATCCCAGAATTGCAGTTGAGACTTCATCGATCTTCTCAACCAATTAGGATTCAGAATGAATTAAAAAAAATCAATACCCATCTCAGCTCAGCAGTTCATCTTCCTAGGAGTTTCTTTCAACATCCTGTCTGCAACTGTAATGCCATCACCAGACAGAATCAAGGACACGGTGACCACTTTCAAGGTCCTTCTGAGGAAAACCACACTACACTTTCACGAAACTCAACTCCCTCATTGGGACCGTGGGCTCCATGGTGAAATTAGTCCCGTATGGCAAATGGCTAACCAGGACTTTCCACCACTAACGCGCTGACACGTGGGGGGGGGTAAAGAATCATCACACCATGGTCACACAACCCCAGGACGCTTCTTTCCCCATCGAAACTCTCCTATGGTGGTCGGGCATGCAAACTCTTTCACAACCTGCCCTCCAACTGTTAACAAAAGCCTCTCGAGGGCTGGGGAGATCACATCGCACATCTCGAGGTGTCCGGCTCATGGTCAGCCGACGACCAGGATCACATAAATGTTCTGGAGTTGAAAGCCATCCTCAACAGTCTCACTCATTTTCAAGAATTTGTAGCAGGGAAGGTAGTCCAAATCTTAGGAGACAACATGACAGCAGTGGCTTACCTACGCAAGGAAGTGGAACGCGGTCCAGTCAACTGCACGTGACATCCACAATTTTCAGACTCTGCATCAAGCTGAACAAACGATACTGCCTCTGCACGTGATCGCCGACTCCCTCTCTCGCCACAAACTTCCCTCAGGAGAATGGACGCTAAAGACTCTTTGATTATCTAAACACCCCTGGGGCACTCTGATGGTCGACCTACTTGCCATGAGGCACAATACCAACCTTCATCAGTCTAATCCCGACGAACAAGCATGGGCACTGGACGTTTCAAGTTTGGAAGAACCTCTCAGCCTATCCCTTCCCTCCATTCAAGTTGCTGCCACAAATCCATTGGAAATCGAACAGATCCAGGCATCTTCCTACTAGTAGCTCCAAACTGGCCGTCCGTGTCGTGGTTCCCACAACTTCTAAACCTCCTGATCGACTGCCAAGAAGCCTACCATACTCCCAGACCAGCTCTCTTAGGTAAAAGCGACTAATTTCCACCAGCTCTCTTAGGTAAAAGCGACTAATTTCCACCCTCGCACCAGTGCTCTAAGCCTACAAGGGTGGCTACTATCATCGATCTCATCAAAGTGGAACAAGTAATCAGAATCCCCAGTAAAGCAATCAGGGACTCAACAAAAAAAAATCTACGACAATCATTGGAAAAAAAGAGTTTCATTGGTGCAACAAGAAAAATTAATCCACTCAATCCCTCTATGCCCGAACTTCTAATTTTCTTCATGGATCTCTTCAAAGAAGGCCTCAAAGGCTCAACCATCTTGGTATACCGCTCTGCCTTAAACTCTGTATTCAAAGCTGCCAGCAGAACTGACCTCGTTGACGACTTTCGCATTTCTTCGAAGTCGAAAGACCTGCAATTAGATGTGTCTTTCCAGATTGGGATCTCTCCATTGTCCTGGATTTATTAATGAAAGAACCTGTCCATAACGTCAGCTTAAATCTGCTCACTCGTAAAACTATTCTTGGTAACCCTCACAGCCAGCCTGTGTTGCAGTGAGGTCCAAGCATTATGCATCAATCCAGCTTACTGCTTCTTCCTCCCAGACTTCACCGCAGCTCATTTAACACGAACGTCCCCATTCCACGGTAAAAACCAAAAGCCTTGTGAACCTTTGACACCGATCATCATTCCAGCTCCCGCAAACATACTTGGTAATGGACCTGAACATCTCCTCTGTCCAGTACGTGCTCTACGCTTTTATATCAACAAGACCGAAAACAATGAATTCCGCAGAGGGCGAAACCAACTTTTCGTTCCTGTCAAATAGGACTTTGGCGAGACCTCACCATGCATGATCGCCACTTGGCTCGAAACTGTCATCTTAAACGCAAACGAAGTCCTCAACATCAATTGTGCCGCCAATATCATCAGGGTGACAGCATATGAACTGAGGAAGTCGACGTCATGGGCTTTCCACAAAAACATTCCAGTTCCCGAGATCCTTGCAGCAGCATCCTGGAGAAGCAATCAGTCTTCACATCACACTATTTAAGGGAGATGGCCACGCAAGCCAATGGTCTTCACTGTCTGGGTCCAAACGTTGCAGCCAGATGTGTCATTAACCCCCTTAAACACTTTGAAGCAGAATCCAAGACCCAAAAATGGTCTTTTTCAGGGCCACCAAATCCAGGAATGAACCATAACTCGTGTTTTACTGTTTTTCAATAAAGTGTGACTTTTGGGGAGACCAGCTCGTAACCCTAGTGGTACGGCATTAATTATCATGCCATTATTTGGTATGTTAGGACCCCTGTTGCCAGTGATATTGAGCCTAATGCTCCCTTGAGCTATTGTAGAGTAACCTTAAGATGTTAGTCACACCCTAAGATGCTCAGTGTGTTCATATTATACGCTAAGTAGTGCTAGTGCACCTTTATTATGTAATTGGGCAGAGCTATGTATGGTTCATATCCAGATGTTATAACTATGGTTGTATGGTAGTCTGTACATTACACCTGTACGTAGGCGGAGCCATGGTAGTGTGGGTGAGAGGGTGAAGTGCTGTGGGGACACCTTGTGTTACATCCTGGTACTGGAGCTGCTACTTAAGCAACACTCCTGGCCTTAGCTAGCCAGTTCACCTCTGGGCTCCAACCCAGCAACACTTCTCTCCTCTCCTCTACACTACTGGGGTGCTGAAGCCTTCTAAGCCACCTGAGCTACTGAACCACTGTACTGCCCGCGTGGACCTGAATAAACCTACTTCAACCCTAACGAGTCTGGTTATTTGGGTGAGGACTTGGACTGCCTTCTTCATACCCATACCGAGTGGTGCATTCACCCCTCCAAGACCATGTAGCAAGTGGTGCATCGGCCTTACCGTAGCAAGTGGTGCATCGACCTAAGCCTCATTGGACCCTAATTGGAACATCATCAGCTGGTGGGCCTACTTCAGGCCTACTGTTCTACTGTTCTACAGCTTCAGCTTCAGCTTGGTAAGCATTAAAGAACTGTGCCTAGTTTAAGCCTAATAGTTACTAGCCTACTGTGACAAGTTTAAATATTTTATTTTTGAACTGTGTTTGCAATATACTATTGCGTTTGCTATTCCATCGTGCAAGTTTAGTAGTGCTAGGGAACTGTGCTTATTTTTCTACAAATTTATAGAATTTGTTTTGACTGTGCTTACCATTACTACAATTTTCCATCGAGATTTAAAAAAAAAAATATTTTCTTCATCTGTGCTGGCTGAACTGTACTTTTCTTCAAACTGCATAGGCTTGTTCATCATCAGCTTCTTGTGCTTCGATAAGCCTAGTGTGCTATTTTCAATTAGCTTAACAAGAGTTAATAATTTCCAACTTAGAGAGGAACAGTGTTTTCGCTGGTTTTTATTTTCCATCGTGTTAGCCCAACTTTTATTTTGGTGTTTATTCATTTTCTTTTGAATAACATCAGAACGTCAGGACTTGCAACCTACCAAATTCTCCCTCGATCGTATTTTAGGAAACCAGAAGAAGTCGGTGAACTTTTAAAAATTATTTTTCAACGAGTGAATGTCTAGATCTACTAGGAGTAATCCTAATCTTGTTGAACCAGTGTCAAATCCCAATGCTATTGGAAGAATCCCGATTATGACTACCGATATTCAGAATGAGTTTGAATTACCAAGTGACATGTTTTCACCAAGTTTGGGCCGTGGTTTTTTAACCCCAGCGCAACGTTTTGCTATACTTCAACATCGTAGAAATGAAGAAAATTTGCGTGAACGTGTACGGCAACAGTTGGACGAACAATTTCGCGAAGATCCACAGCAAACAACGCGAGTGCAAGGCGAAATTGATGACCACATCGTGACGAACGGTGCGAACAGTGTTACTTCCAGTAATGAAGATCATCATGATCCTGGAAATTCCGAAGAACGACAAGAAAATCCAGTTTTCGTACATACTTCACAACAAACTGAAAATGTGGAAACAGTATATTTTATGAACGAATTTGGTAAGCGTGAAAGTGTTCGAATTCCATTAGAGCAGCTCACAAAATTCAGGTCAGATAGAATAAGGTTAAGTAGTGATCCAGTTTTAACAGGTACAATTCCTAAAACTTGGATTAATAATCCAGTAAATGCGTCAACTTCTATGACTAACCTTATTGATAGTTCTATTCAACCTATTGATACTACAGAAAGAAAAATGAATTTGTTATTTGACATAATGCAAAACTTTGTTTTAGCTAGTGTTAATAGTAATAATTCAGGTAATCAGTTGAATTTAAAAGCGAATGCGAATGCAAACGCTAAAAATTCAACAAATCTTGGAATTCCTTTGCCGAAAATTCAGGCCATTACAGTGGAAGAATTTAACGGATCTTACGACAAAATTTTTCCTGCAGCTTTCATCGAGAAACTGGAATATTTGCTTAAGATTAGAGAATTAGATGAATTAGAATTTGTACATAAAACTGTCCCATCTTGGTTGTCTGGTGAAGCGGCTCGTTGGTTTTTGTCTGCAAAACCTTTTGTTGATTGGTTAGATTTTAAAACTAAGTTTTTAAGTACCTTTCAAGTTCGTTCACAGGGCTACAGCATTTTAAATAAAATTCGTAGTCAGCAGATGCAGCCTAACGAAAGCTTCACCAAATATTTTGAGAAATGCATGCGTATTGTAGAATGTTCTGGAGAGAAACTTGATACGCAAGAAATTATTTCTGCTATTTTAGAAACGTTGAATACTACTTATCAGTCACAAATGGTACCAACTAGGTATGCAACTTTGTCTGAATTCAGGATGCAAGGTGTTTTTCTTGAAAATCTTAATGCAAAGATCGTTAGTCGTACGAAACCTGTTAACGGTAATAGTAGCGGTAATGCTAAGAGTAAAAGTGTGTCAAATGGTAAAAATAACAGTGTTTCTATGCCTAAATTTAACGCAAAATATTTATGTGTTGTGTGCGGTAATTTGGGTTGGTCGAAACGATTTTGTCCTAAGAGAGCCGAGCATGAAAAACAAACGAACGCATCTGTCAGTCAAGGTCAAGGTCAAGGGAGCAGCGCAAAGCGTAATGCATGGCGTGGTCGTAGTGAAGGTAGAAACAGTGATCAAACTCATAATGATAGGAATAACTCAAATAAGTCAAATAAAACTTACTATAAGTCAGGTCAAGCAGCGCAGGTAAACAGTAGTGAATTTAATCCTTGTGCCGCGGAATTTAATCCAAAAAACGAGTAAGCCAGCCAGACGGAAGTCGGACGCCTGGTGTAGGCTTACCTCCGCGCAATCGTCCATTCACTAATAGCGCTAAACATAGATCTAAAAGCCCAGAATCAGCACCATGTGCATATTTTACCTTGAACTTTAGAAAAGAAAGTGCGGAAGCTATTTTGGATAGTGGAAGTACACTTAGTTATATAGATTTGTCATTAAAAGAAGATTTAGTGAACATGGGTTTTGAATTTGTTCCGAAAATCTATAGAATTCGTGTAGCTGATCGGCGCTATGTAGAGTGCCCAGGTTACATTGACGCTACCTTCCAAATTCAAGGCAGAACCCACTCGTTCCCTCTTATTTTAATGCCAAACACTATTCAACCAGTTATTTTGGGTGTTAACTTTCAAGCAAAAACTGGTTTGCAACCAAATTTTACTGAGAACACATGGTATTGGTTAGATAAACCTAACGAAGTTTATAAACTTAAACGTAGGGCCAGTCTAGATAACATGAATATGACAGTCGATGATGACAAATTTGTGATAGACGAATTTTGCGCTACAGTGGATGAAATTCGAGCTAAAGCATACGAGAGCAAAGTTTTAAATGATGAGCAAAAAGAAGAGCTTTTCCAGCTTTTACTAAAATATCGTCATGTTTTTAGTTCAAGAGTAGGAAAAATTGACTGCTTTTTCGACATTGATACAGGGGATCATCCACCAATAACGCAAAAACCGTTTCCACAATCTCATTTTAAAGAAATGCAAATGCGTATGCATATTGAAAATATGTTACGGTCAGGAGTTATTGAGGCTACAGAAGTAACTTGGAGCTCTAGTGCTTTTATTGTACCTAGAAAGGGAAACCAAACTCGTCTCGTGGTAAATTACGTCCCTGTTAATAAAATCACTAAGCCTCAAACCTTTCCAACACCTAACATAGAGAAACTTGTGTCTAGGGGAAAAGATTGTAAATTTTTCTCAGCTATAGACGCGAAGGATGCATACTGGCACATGCAATTAACAGAACGTGCTAGAGAACGTGCGGCGTTCGTGACCCCATTTGGTGCTTATAAGCCTTTTAGGCTCCAATTTGGACTTAGAAACGCCCCAGCTGCATTCTGTGGTTTCATGACGAGATTATTTGAGCCTGTAAGGGAAAAGGGCGTAGAAGTTTTTTTTGATGACATTAGTGCAATTAATGTAACATGGGAAGAACACTACGCTGCCTTGGAAGGTTGTCTCAAGGTCATGTCAGAGGGTGGTTTGCATATTAACCTTAACAAGACTAACTTTTGTGCTGAGGAGTTAGATTTGCTTGGATATAGGGTAACCACTGAAGGCGTTAGGCCACAAACAAAAAAAAGGGAAGTTTTAGAGCAATGGCCGCGCCCAACTTCAATTAAATCCTTGCGTAGGCTGTTAGGCTTAGGAAATTGGTTCAGACGCTTCATTCCTTATTACCATTATAAGATTAGCGATCTTTTGCTGGTACTAAAGGGTAAGGAACCGAAGTTCTTTTGGACAGATAAACAGGAAAATGCATTTCAAACTCTCAAGAATTCGTTACTTACCGCACCGATTCTTGCGAGTCCAGACTACAGTTTGCCATGGGAAATGTGGTCCGATGCGTCCTTCGGCTCAATTGGTTCGGTCTTGTGTCAGCGTGACCCTTTAACTAATAAGCTAAGGACAATCGACATGATTTCTCGTCGTCTTACACCTGGTGAAGTTAGATTAGGAGTCTGTGAAAAGGAACTCCTAGCGATTTGCTATTCACTTAAAAAGTGGCGTAGATATTTAGAAGGTGGAAAAATATTATGTCACACTGATAGTAAATCCTTGGTAATCCTGTCTAAATGCAGTAATCCCGTAGGCCGTATGGCCCGTTGGTTGGTTGATTTATCACAGCTTGACGCTACACTTTGTTTTGTTTCTGGAAAATCTAATCAAGTCGCAGATATTTTATCTCGCACGAGGGAAGATGAAAAGGATTACCGACCAATTAGTAATCCAATTCTCCTACCCGCAATTGACGAACAAACACAACAACCATATTTGTTGTTTAACAACGACTGCTTGTGCAACCAAATTGATGTAGAGCAGTTAACGATTGAGCAGATAGCAGAAGCTACGCGAACCGATCCCTTTACTCATGCCTTGCTGCTAACATTAAAGGGTGAGAAGGGGCAAGTCGTGTTTGAGTCAGCGGCTATGCGCAAATTCGTCAAACGCTATGAAAACAAAGCTGTGGTCACGGATGATGTTATTTACGTAGACGTAAATAAAAATGTTTTGGATCAGCCTAACCTAAAAATACTTGTACCTAAAGCATTACGTAAGAATATTATGGTAATGTTGCATGATGTGACGTTAGGTGGTCACTTAGGAGTATATCGCACTTTGAAACGGCTGTACAGAGTTTACACATGGCCTAGTGCAAGTAAAAGTGTTGTAAGATATATTCGCACATGCAAAGTTTGTCAGCAACATAAAGCAAATCAAGGGCGTAAGGCTCCGATGTTAGTTTCTGAAGAGCAGTCCAGATTTGACACGGTAATGGCGGACATCAAAGGCCCGCTAGTTCGTTCCAAGGAAGGCTATGCTTTTATTCTCGTAGCCGTCGACATGTTTTCCCGATGGGTGGAGCTAGTACCGTTGAAAAAGGCAGA
>JAHWFP010203106.1:2735-17040 GCA_023313725.1 Lithobius niger
GGGGGGGGGGGGGTTACAAATTTGAAGTTAGAACAATAGTGTTTAGGCCTACAATGTTTTCAAGACCAAGTCGTTACCACGGAGCAATTGCAAGTTTTAAACAAAAAATGTTCGGACGTCACGTGACGGAGCAAAAATTAAGCCGAACTGAAGGGGGGAGGAGCGTCACGTTACGGAATACACTAAGAGCTAGAATGATGCCGATAAAATGCGGGAGGCATTTTTATTGAACGTCTCGTCACGAACTTGATGAGGATGGGAGATTAAATCTCGTGTCATCACGTAACGGAAAGATTCGATGACACCACTGTGAACTTCAAAATAAACATCACGCGACAGGTTTCGGATCAATGAGATTGAGAAGCATCTCGTAACGGGACTGTTAGTAGCTTAATATGAACGGAAATTGGCTTCTCGTAACGGTTTAGCTGCTACGACGGAAACAACGGAAAATAGGCGTCGAACCTTTGACCCAAAATCAACCTTGCATCATGGAGCCAAATTACTATTGCAACAGGTTGAACAGAACATAGTTAGTTAAATTTTGAGACACTAAACGCCGCTAAACCACTTTTTTTGAAAAGATTCAACTTAAAATCTCGACGAATTTTGTTACTACGAGTTAAGCAGGTAATGCGGGGAAGTTTCATCTAGCTTTACGATAACACAGTTCAAGATAATGAAAATAATTCAGTTACCTTATCGAAGAGCTCCCATGGCGAAGTCACTGCTGGAAGAAGTTACCACTGCGGCGTTCCTACTTCAACACGACATTTAGCAGCACTAATTCGGTTAAGGTTAAAAATGTTAAAATATTAGATAAACTACAAGTTAAAAACCAAAAGTGGCTCGGGCAACAGCCAACAGCCGACGACGCGACTCAATCGTGGTCAAAACAGGACAGACTGACAGAGGTTGCGAAAGGTCGAGGTTTTATGTGGGAAACCGAATTTACATATCAGGTGACGGGACTTGGGTTAACATCACCTGAGATGCTTCAAAAAACTCAAGATTTAAGTTTTAATTTAATTTTGTAAACGCCGAAACAAAATGAACAACCAAGCAACAACAGAGTTTAATAAAGTAAGAATAAATTTTTATTTAAGGTTTTGTAATTGTAGGAAACGTCATAATCGATGGCAAAAGGATGTCGCAGGTAAGTGACGTAATGATCGACGAAAAAGAAAAACACTAGTGAGTTAATGACGTAAGGACGCGAGCGTGCAGAAATTGAGTTCATGGTCAACTGTGACATCGGACCAAGGAGCAGACAAGCGACTCAGCCGCCGATAGGCGCAATATCGGGCAGAACGCTATCGAGAAGTACGATAGTAATTATTGTATGATCGGCGTAACAGTCGTGTAGTCTTAATTAGACAAACATGTCAGTCCGCTTAGCAAACAACAGGGTAGTGCATACTAGGAGATTAGCTGTAGTACGGAAGAGCATCGATATTTTCCTGGTAAGATGACGGATTTGGAAGGCAGCGCTACTACACGTTAAATAAAGACAGAATTCCAAATTCATTCTACGATCCCTGTCGATAAAAAAATAAAAAATAGAGAGCTATGTCTTTCGTCTGTCAAGATGAGTTAGCTGTAGAAAAAAATAAGAAATTGCCGCTCATTAATGTAACTCGTCTCTAATCGCACACTTTTTTACTTAACTTAAAAGCTAACACGCATTATGTTTGAATAAAGAATGCAATATATAGGATTGCACTTCCTAACCCCCCCCCCCAACAAAGAAAGCTACCGAACGAGAGCGAGAGACTTCTTCCACTCCTCTCAGCTCTGCCAATATTTATACACAGACAGGGGTGGTTTGTTAGCCTGTGCACTTATACTTTTCATCTGTCATCCGGTAAGGTGATGACGATGCGGGGGGGGGGGGATCGGGCCATTATCTTGGGTCTAAACTGGGATCACGGATTTAAGGGCAAATTGTTTTTTACTCCCAAGCTGTGCCAAAATATTATTAATTTTTTTTATTAATTTACATTTTGTTTTATAAATCGTAAGTTAGTAGATTAAGTAGTAGATATCCGTGAGCCGTTGTCGATTTAACGGTTATAATTGTTCGCGAGCGAGAAACGGCTAGTCCACTATCTAGGGGGTGGAGGGAATCACGAGTGGGCGAAGCGCACGAGAGTCTCCCTCCAGCCCCGAGTATCGTATGTTTCTAGGTGTATTAAGGTGTGTTTACAAGTGTCGGTAGCCTAGTTTTGGTACTGTCAGAGCGAAAGGTTGTCGGATTGGCCCATTCTTCCATGGGTGGGGTCCTAGCATAGTAGCCTACGCGAGGTTTTTTTTTGTCGTGTTAGTACGATAAATGTCGCAGGTTGCAAATGTGCTTATTTATTTTGGTTGAATTTGTGTTGTGTACGGTAGTTTTGCAAAGTATGTCACATGGTAGAGCAGTGGTTGTGTGGAGCGCGGAAAAAGTGTTAGATTATCAAAAAAAGTGTGGGTTATCAAAATTAACCCACGGTCACGTGTGTGGGTTTTCAGATTAACCGTATATAACGGCTACACTTTTAACATTGGGATGTGTTGGCGTGACGTCACCATCGTGCATTAATTTGTATTAATGGAACTGATGTCGTTCTTTTATTACGGTATTCATTTAATAATAAGAGCGTAATCGGAGCATTGGTTTTGATGGCTTCTACGCTTAGCGATTGTGTCCTCCGTTCTTTAACTGCCGCTTTACCTGTTCCAACGACAGCTCCACTACGAGCTGTGGGCTCATGATTTTTTTTAGCATAAGCAGTTATTGTATTTAAGTAAAGTCTTGCTTTCTTTGCTTTCGTCCACTTTCATTTTGCTTTCGTCCATTTTTGTATTGTGCAGAGTAAGACAACACACGAAAGCAAAGAAAAAAAAGACGAAACCAACGTAAAAAACCTGTTTCTACCAAAAGAGCTCTCGAGGGGGGGGGGGGGCACAGATGCCATATTATTTCGGTCATATTATTGTTAAAGGGATATTTTTCTCGATCCTCCACATCAAGTACGGCCCCAAAGATCTATTTCCTTACCATTAGTCAATTCCTTGCAAAAAATCCGTTTTAAAATGTAGCGTCTAGGAGATTTTTTGTTGAATAATTGTTAACTTTATTTACTGCGTCCCGCAGTATATGATGCATTGCGCGTTTACAATAATCATGACGTTTCATCTCTGTGTGTACATGTACTAATTTTCTAATAATTACCATGAGATGACAAATCTAAAAGACTAATGCAGTAAAAATTAAAATTCATTTTTCCAATAGATCGCCGAAGCAAAATTATAATACACTAGCCTAGAAAATTAAAAATTGTGATTTTAAAATACGAGAATCATTCCGGTTTGTGATGATACAATTAATGCGTTCACGCTTGCGTGTCTATTAAGCACAATGCCAACTGAGATAGTAGCTATGTTTTTCGCTTCGAGGAACGAAGTTACTGTCTCAGTTGACCTTGACTATGATAAATACGTGGATGCGATCGACGCGTAGCTGTTATAAGGCACGTGGAAGGTTATAAGGCAAGTGGTATGTTGCTTTATGAAAATGTTGTTTTACAATTTTAACTGTCAAGAAAAAATAGTTTTACAATTTAAAATGTTAATAAATTATTTTATCCCCCTTTTATTCCCCCAGGAATTTCTTTCGTACCCGGAATGTTCATCCGCAGAAAATGCGCGCTAGTAAAATGAACCGTACATTGAGCGTTCGTCTGGCAGCAGGTAATAAGAACTCTGAGGGGCCAAGCATCGTGCGGAAAGGATAACATCCTAAAGCCTCCCCAGTCAGAACTGCCGGAATATACGAAGAATGAAACTCCGGATGCGCGCAATCAGAGCTGTGGGGATCGTGCTTCTTGCGGGAACAATAAACATCCCAAGGCCCGAGGTCAAGAAAGTAGGTTTCCTCGGCTCGCAAGCAACCTGCTGATTCCTAGTGGAAGTCACCATGGGCGTCGATCCATGAAAGTATCTGTGGGAGACGGGGACGGGGACGCACAGGCTGCGTAAAATATAACGTAATTTTTCCAGGAAGATCAACGACATATTTATATTTTATTATTTAATAAAGTACAAAATATAAAAATTCAATTGTGACAACAAATATAATGTAACAATTTACGATAAAAGATTAGAAGTACCTTGCCGAACAACACAGTCATATCAAACGAGAACACACTTTAAAACCGCAAGGGGGGGGGCGCAAAAGTTGGTCGATTTCCATTGAATCCGCTGCACCATGCAGTAGTGCCTCTTGCCTGTACGTCCTACGGCCTAAAAAGGCTGAATGGAATCGAGCGAGGACTTATTTACGTGACATATTGCAATGCCGTTAAGCCTTCTGTCAGTCATGTTGCTGCGAAGCCACGTCTGTAGTCGCCTCATGGCACTGAAAGAACTAAAAAAAAGGGGGGTGTTTGGTTTTTCTTGGTAGCTGCGTGCGCTGGCGAGGCGACAGGCGAGGGACCTTCGGAGGGCAGTATAAAAAAAAACTCCTTTAGGAAAAACCAATGCACAGCCTCCCGAGGAGGGGGGACCGTCCCCTTTCCTAGGAAACCAGGGGGGGATGTCCCCCCCCGCCGCCGCCCCCCCCCCCCCCCCCGGGATCGACGCCCATGGAAGTCACTTGCTTTTTTTCTCTCTTTTTACGCGGGGAGTTTTGGTTGCCTCTACAGTGTTAACTTAAAATTTACTTTGCTTAACTTGTATGTTTCATTTATGATAACATGTTTTGCAAGAGAAGTATTAATTGGAAGTTTTACAAATATTAAGATTCAGCGCTTTTCTACCATTTCTCCACAATGAGAATTGCCGGAAACTCACTGCCGACGAAGAATGAAACTCCGTGCGTTTGCAATCAGAACAGTAGGCTGTTGACTTGCAAAAAAAAAATAATAATAATAAGGGTCTTATAGATTGACATCACTGTCGTTTTACTTTGGTTTTAGGGAAAATACTCACAACATACAACCAAAAGTCTGTAAGTGAATTACAGGCGAATTCCCAGCATAGCATATCGTTAATTCGCTTCACTCACTCCATTGGCGTTGATTCATGCTTCATGTAATTTCTTTCATTCCAAGGACATCGCAAAATCGATGTAGGCTTACTGCTTATTTCGACGCAAACTAATTGCAATTGTTGCTCACAGTTCGTTTATCACATTACTTAGCACGTCTGCATTTCACCTACATCATTCAAAAGCATACGATTTGTTTGTTTGTACGTTTGTATGTCTTCTCCTCCAGAAGTAATCCCCGTACGAAGAAGAGAGATGAAAGATTGAGAGAGCAACTTGCGAGACGCACATTGAGAAGGTTTAGTTTACATGGAAATCGCTCGCTTTGCTCGCTCAATCCACGCACATCCGTGCTTCAGAAACACGAATGTTTGGCATTCTTTTACAACCAAATCTATGGGTCTGATTTTTTCATGCATCAAGTCATTGATACAAAACCAGTTTTAAGATCTACATGTATAGTAGCCTATGATACAAAATACGTCGTCCTTTTAGGTTATTTTTTGCGTGCATCCTTTTCCAGATCATCTCAGTTCGTAACTAATAGCCTCAAGATGGTTTGTTTGTCACGAATTTTAACCCGTGCATGAACAAACTATGACGTCGTGAACAAACATCATGAGGCTAAAAAAAAAAAACTTTTTTTTGCAGGTTTATTTTCGCGTATTTGAGGGTAATCATTTAGACACACGCTGGTGTGTTGCCGCCAAGTAATAGTAGATCATCCGATTGTAGACATCCGATTGTTAAAAAATGATTGTTGATGAAAAAAAGGCGGCCTGCACTAGCAGACTGAAACCAACTTATACGTGATTTCAGCATATTGGTGTAAATTCCCCATGCGGTAGAAATCTTTTCAAATCGTTTGAATCAGGTGTCTTGGGTCCAGTAACGAAGAAAACGTCAACACGAAAATGTGGAAACGTGTCCTTCATGGAGAGAAAGTGTCTTCAATAACGTTGATTTGTGTTACTGGTAAGTATAGTAACTAGTCCGCAGGCTCCCATGTTAATTCTCGTAGGGTATAACGACACGTCTACAGCTGATTAGGGAAAGTTGCCAGATCTAAATTTTGGCAGACAGGAAAAGCGTCATATGGGGAAGTGCCTTTTTCTAAAATGGGGGTTGCAGCTAGAAGCACGTGGCCCTGAAGCGGCTCGTAAGTGCAAAATTATTGTGGTAAGCATTGTTTGTATTGTCATCCAAGAGTAGATTATAATCTGCTGAAGTGTTACACGCTTATCGTTTCAGTACCTAATTGTCAGAATTCATTGTTGTTGCAAATAGGTGGTTGCAAAGATGTGGTTTTTATGGGACGCATGGCAGTAGGCCGCGGCCTCAATTAAAATTCAGAATGGATTGGAATGGTTCGCTAAGAGACGGAGTATCATTTATTGCAAAGGTTTGGTCAGTTTTTTGTTATGGTACACGAATCCGAACTGAATTATCTCCCCCACGACTATAAAAGAGACAATTTTGCTGGAAAGAAGATTAGGAAACAAAATGCATAGGTGGGTTGCAAAGGTTCGGCCGTTTTTTTTTTCAATTACAGCAATGAAAATAGGCCTAACGGAAGCGCAATTTAATTACTATTGATTTGGTCCTACTCCCATCTTTGTAGGTGCCTCGGTTCAAGAGGAGTAGAGGTACAAACACACACGCACATCATCTACATCATTAAAGACGTATGATGTGCGTGCGTGAGTGTATCTTTTCTCCTCTGGAATTAAGGTACCTACAAAGGTACCTACAGACCAAATGTAAGATAATTAAATTGTGCTTCGGTTAGGTCTATTTTCATCACTTTACCTTAATTTTTTGACCCTCAAATATGCGAAAAATCCAGAATAAACAACGTCAAAGTTTTTTTGGGCCTTATGATGTTTGTTCATGGTTTCATAGTTTGTTCATGCAAACCTCCTCGAGCGAAGTGTGACGACGCCAACGGAGCGAGTGATGTGGCTAGTACGATTTTAATGATGTAGATTTATTGTATATTTTTCCAAATATATATTAGAGTCCACGGGTTTAAATCTTGGAGTTTTTCTGTGTGTATAAATGGAATTGCATGAGTTCTTGTTTTCCTAAATAATACGCCAGAAAATTATGGTGGCGTGAACACCAAAACGTGATGCAAGATTGTGACGTCACATTTTGGAAACCCCCACCCCTGTGTCACAATTGTCACAGTATATCAACCACCCCCAGAGTATATGACTTAATATATGGATGGCTCCTATACATTTGTGTTACTGGACTAATCCAGTAATAAGTGAAAAAATGGCGTTCTTCTGCTGCTTGTTTGCCACACTGTGCTTCAAGAACTTTTTTGCCTACTTCAAGAACTTTTTTTTTGTAGGCTACGTCCTAATTCTTCGACCAAAATTCTGACCCAAGCGGGACGTTCGTTTATAAACATTAGCTCGTGTTGGTTACCGTAAAGACAATCTCTTCTCGCGATGTTATACGGTTAAACGATTTGCTGCACGTTAAATTTATAACCGTATAACGTTGAACGCCCAGTTCAACGTTACTCACATTCTGCCGTATAACGTTGAATCACTGCTCATCGACACTACTCAGTTACTGTGTACTCAGCCATGACAAGAGTAGCCTATAGGCTACCTTAACTTTCCAGATTTGGAATTTCCACGTCTGCAGCTTGGTCCGTTGTATGCTGCATCCGTTTATCGTCAAAGCATCGTTCAATTTCGTGATAGCACTGATTACTTTCAAAACATTCCTACCTGTATCTCCTTCACGATATTGTTAGAGTTGGGTGGCAACGATAATAAACAAACTTAAAAACAAATTCGCGTTGTTTTAGACCAATAACGTTGCTGGACTAAGCTGCTTGTGACATTTCAAACACTGCATGAAACTAATTCCATTCTATAACCCCACACCCTGTCCGATGAAATTCGAGCCAAGGCAACTTACCCAACCTTGCATAACGTACTATAACAAATAACAATGTCACAGAATAACAGAACATGATGGCTACGCTACTAGCCAGACCCTGTTCTAGAGAAATGTCGACGGTCACCTAATAGCCGGTCCATTAATTTGTTGCTATTTATTTTTTCCGCAAGGGTTTTTTCTTCGCTGTTTGTGTGTGTTGCTGTTCCTTAACGCTAGTGATGTAAACAAGACCTATACGGACGGAGCTGCGATGCGAAAACGTCACGTACGGCACGGGAAAGGAAAGCTGGCCAATTCATCCATCCAGATTCGTTGGAAATGTCCTCCCAACCCCACACTTCCGCAACTGATTTACGCAATTGCACAACATCCATTAGCAGTTTGCGTCACCAAACCCTAAAGCCTATTCAGTAAGGACAACAACGCCGCATTCGCATCCCCCCAGCATACCACACATACACAACACAGACGCACACACGATAGAAGATAAGGATATTTGGGCGGGAAGAAGTCCTTGTTTGCCATAGCATGGTTGTGGTTATGTCCATTTCATCATGACGCTAGGAATCTCTTTGAAGCAAGCAGCAGTTAGACCTTGTTGAGTAGTTGAGATTCCAAGCGCAGGGCATCTCCAAATTCTTGGAGGTCTGTGGGTCGGAGGGTCAAGCGTCGGTCCATAAGATGCGAGGGGTTCGGCACCCCTATTACCACAATTCTCCCACGCCTCCCACTCTCCTCTGTTTACACTTCTTGTAACGCCTCCATGCAATTCCTCCGACCGTCCAGACTCTACATTCCTTTTTCACTTCAGTAAGGGCTACGTTCCCATGATTCACCGGGAAGCAGGGACGAACTAAATTTGCAGTTGCCTATTCGACTTTCTCACATGTGTGACTCGTTCACACCTGTTGATCACCGAGCTTCATTTTCCAGTTGTAAACTACAACCAGATACGACCATCGACGAATGAAAGACTTGGGGAGGGGAAGGGAGGAAGGGGTTGCTTGGTGTGAGGAAAACCATCGACGAACGACGCTGCCACCCCCCTCCCCCAACCCACCTTCCCCTCAGCTCTCTGCAGAATGGGGTAAGAAAAAGAAGGGAAGAAGAAGAAAAAAACGGCCTGTCGAGAGCCTTTGTTTGTAAACACGCGTCTCCCTCGTTGGCCGACAAAGGCGCGCCGTTGCCCCGATGATCACTCGATAATCCTCTGGGATTAGCAAGTCACCCCCCGTTAAGACGATGCTGCCTACTAACAGCCAGAGACGTCTTCGCTGTGATGAGGTTTTACAGCCGGCGGGTCTGCGCGTCATTGTTTACCCCCTCTCACCATCTATCGGTCTCCTTTGTCAAACAAGGGCCACTTCACGGACATCAACATGAACGGACCGGAAGAAGAAGAGCCATTCATGACGTCAGTCTTCGTCACCTGGAAGTTTCTGGCAGCAGCCTCCTCTCTCTCTCTCTCCTCAGCCAGCCAGCCTCGTGAGAACGAGCAGGCCTATCTGTATGTTTGTGTGTTGTTGGCGTTGGTGGTCTAGGGCCGCTGTCTTGAAGCCGCCGCCTTTTGTCACCTGATTATCCGGGCACTTCCCGATTTGGCGATAAATCACGGGGCTGCTCCACTGTTTTCTGATTGGTTGCCGGTATCTCCCGCCCCTCTTTGGTCCCCTCCTCGCCCCCCCCTCCCCTCCCCTCCCCTTCGCCGTGCCCGCCCGCCCGCCCGCTTGCCCGAACGTCCGAAGGAACGAACCGAATACCCGTGCGAACACGCACTCAGCAGCGCGTAATCTGCTGCCGCGCGACTCGCAAACTGGGAATGCCATGCGAGCAGCCGCGGCCATGGCGGGCCCCGCTGCTGCTGCAACCGCCACCGCCGCCGACGACGCCGACCAGCCCGTCGTCGTGATCGTACCGTGAGTCGTCTATGGCCAAGTCCGGCAAAGGACAGGCGTTGGTGCGGCTTTCGCTGCTGGTGCTGGTGCTCGCCGCCTGTGGGGGCCTGGCCTGTGGGCCCGGAAGGGGGGCCACAGGCCGGCGGGCCTCGCGGCGAAAGCTTACCCCTCTCGTTTTCAAGCAGCACGTGCCCAACATGTCCGAAAACACCCTGGGTGCTAGTGGACTACCAGAAGGACGCATCACGCGTGATTCGAGCCGATTTAAGGATTTGGTGGTGAACCATAACGCCGATATCATGTTCAAAGACGAAGAAGGAACGGGTGCCGACAGAATCATGACGCAGGTAAGAAAATTCTTCGACACCTTCCTTTCCTTCCCCCCCGCCCCCCTCCCCAAACTTCACCCCTTTCCAAGCCACCTCGCCCATGACACTACATTAACCCCCTTACAAGAGTCAAGCACCCAACTCCGCTCTCCCCCACATTCCGTAGCTGTTAATACCGCAGACGCACGCTTTATTTACAAACATTGGCTTGGCGTCGACACCACGTGACTGCGATAAGATAGTGAACGAGCTCTCTAGTTGCCGAAACGTGATCGGTCGGGGCCTTAATGCTTTGAATGTGCTTTGCCTATGTCAGGGCACACCTGCACGCCCTTCAAACTTTCTTGAACGGATGAAGAGGCATGGGGGAAGGGGGGGAGGGGTAGGCGAAGCCATAAAGCTCCGGCTTGCATATTTGCTCTTGGCCGGCAAGGCAACAATGGTTTGGCGTTGACGCCCTCTCCGCAAACATCATGGGTCTTCACCAATCCAAGGCTCTCCCCCCCCCCTGCCTTCTTTCGCTACGACCCTTCGAACGTCGACTCTTGGGGAATCCAACGCGTGTCGGGTGACTTCTTCAACTGCAGCTTGTTCATCTTTCTTTTGTTCACACTTGTTCTTCCCACCCATCCGTCGCTTCGGCTTTTAACGATTTCTTGCACATATTAAAAAAAAACCCACCTGTGCACCCATCATCCACTTTCACGCGGGCATGTTTTGTTTCATCTTCGACACGTCGTTAAAAGTACACGTTGCCTCAAGTCATCACTTAAACAAACACGTAGAGTATCTCTTCGAAAACTGAAAGTGCTTGTTGGTTGCCAAAGATGTCCTCCTTTTCTACACTTCCACCTGCCCCCGCCCACCCCCTCCCTCCGTACCATCACACGACCCCACCCCACCCCCTCCAATATCCTGTGCTGAGTGTATCAACGAGTGTTATCTCCTGTCTCCCAACGTCCACGGTGGTGGACTTTGATTGTGCAAGGCGTAGAACTTTGCACCAAGTGGAATTTGTGTGTTTACCAATAATTTACGGAATCTGTGATGTTGACACTAAGCAGTGACAGTTCCCATGCCCTCTCTTCCACATTTTGGCATCTTGATTTATTATCCTGGCGTCCACAATCTTCTCGCCACCAAACTCAATGGATTACAAAGGAGACCCGGCACAGGATTACTCAACATATTGGATATACATACGTGTGCTTGCCTTACAGTATCCTGGATATACGTGTGCCTGCCTGCCTTTTACAGTATTTTGGATATACGTGTGCCTCCCTTACAGTGTGCCGTGAATCGCCTATTAACTAGCAGCCATGGCTAAGATACGGCCCACCCTCATCCTCATAAAATGCTTTAAAGTTCGGAAATCGTGAAATAACCCCCCCCCCCCCCTTACCGGGGGGACTGCAACTAGGTTATTTCACGAAATCTGAATTTAAAGCATTTCAGATCACAATTTTTCTGCTAGATATTGACACAAATAAAGCAAACTAAATAAACTATATATGGTTAACTGAACAAATCAGAATAAAGGCATTGCTTTAATGCTATAGACCGAACCCAGATCACGTACGTGAATGATCGCATAGGCACCGAATTTTTCGCGATGGAGTTAGGCCTGAATAGTGAACACCGTCCCTGGACAGAAGTAAGACTCGAAAAATGATTATTATAACTCTGTTACTGCCCAACCCACTTTTTTTCGTCGAATTAATTTTAACAGCTCATAGGAGTTTAATAGATGATTTACGGTATCTGTTTTTGTTTTATTTCCTTTTTCTAACGACGCTAGTCAGTATCAGGGGCTGTGTAGGCCTACCAGTGCGAACATGAATTTACAGCTTATATAAAGCCAGACCAATACAGTAGACGGTTACCTCAACATCTGCGCGGTTACATGCAGCCAATTCCCAAGCTATCGTTAAATGAATGTAGGTATATAGTAAACATTTGTTAGCGAGTGAGCCGACAGACCAAATTAATAGAAAGTTTTAGGTTATAATACTACAAACTGAGGGCGCGTTAAAACAGCGACTCGCCTTTGCATTCTCGTAGCTAGAACAGCTAGAATTTCATCGCAGTAGTAAAGTTGTCGTTACCATGGTAATAATGCTACCTGGATTAGCGAAATCCGACGTAATTTGAGTAAATGCTTTAAGTCTTATAATCCGTGACAATAAGATAAAGAATTCCTCCACATGAAACTTTTTAAGTCGCTTTCTGAATTCGCATTATTGGATGTTTTCGTTGCGAGTCGACATAGCTAAAACCGCCGCCATGTTGGAATTTCAAATGATTTGTAGCTTCTAGCTGCGAGAATGCAAAGGCGTGTCGTCTTAGCGTAAACGAATCCTGACTCTGTGACTAACAGCTTAGAAAAACAAGCTTTTTTTTTTTTTTACTTTCTGTCCTTTCAGCGAAGCCCAATGTATTTACTGTCTTGTTCACTTGAACGAGTTTATTTTGTTTTTGTTCGTTTTTCGGCAATGGCGGTCGCAGAATTTTATTTATTGATTGCTTTCTCTTTCCTTAATTTGCGAGTTTCACCTGTTTGGAACGTTTTTTTTTTATTGATTGGAATATAAAAAAATACACAAGTCGTTAAGTGCAGCTCACAGTACACACTACAAGCGGAGTAGACGTACAGCAAGCCACATTTGCATGCATGCTGAACAATTTTGAATAAAGCGAGCTAATGTGGGACCTTACCACCGACATAGGGGGATGGACGTGTCGATAAAGGCGCTACGTCATTGATTTAGGCACCTTTTTGATTCGCTGGATCGAATTCGAGTCACAGAAGCGTATAGACTTCATAAAAATGTAATAGCCTATTACGTTACTTCTCCATGTGTTCGATTTTTCGCTGCTTGGCTTATTTCTTCTTACCTTGTCTCATTTTTTTCGCGCTAAAAACAAGACTTTATCAGCCCATAGCAATACTGAAATGTATTGGTGTGACGTGATAAAATATATATTGGTTTGTGAATGGAGCTGTTGAGAAAGCCGTCATAGTCACTGTAACAAATAATCCAAGTTCTGAACAGACACGAAATAAGCAACGTAGCCTAACAAAATTTGTTTTTAACATATAGCCTAGGCGAAATTGTTAAAAACAAATTTTGTTAGGGTACGTCGTATACTCTTCGACTTGCTGATTTACAGTAGTGACTTCACTGATGGTGAATTTCACAGTGTGACCGGTTGTGGACCATGTCTCGTAGACTGTAGGCGGTAGTAAAAAAATGAGTGTAGAAAATGAGCGTACTATTTAAAAAAAATTGTACCTGCTTTAGTCCCTTCAGCAGGATATAAAGGGAAGGTTGCTCCGATATTTTTTTTTTAGTTTCAATAGAAGAGTAAAGTGGCTTAATTATCCCTGTATCAATGTACTGTAGGCCTATTTCAAACCTGCCTCACAAACTAAAATAAAAATATTCAATGTTATTTCGTTCGCGCATTACGTATTTAAAACAGGGATTAACGAACAACTTTACTGTATAAATATTTCATAAAGAAGCTATAAAAACTAAAAATTCGCCCAACTACATTTCCGCCAGATGTATACGTCGGGAATGCTGAAAGTCAGAGGGGTGTATAACCATATTTGTTGACTTGCGACCTTCGTATTGTCCTCATATATAATATATCCGTTGCATCTGGCTGGGGTGTAGATCTTTATTACAACCTCACGGCAAACATGATTCCAATAAAATCCGGTTATTGATAAATGTGTAATTTTTAAATATTAGTTTGGTAAGGTGTGCCGACAGTTATAATTTTCCGACGGGGCGAGGGGTAATCGCCTGGAAAATCGCATAATTGGAGGAACGTATACAGTGTCACAGTTTAGCGGAAAATGGTCTAACACGAAATTGGTATAATGGAAAATCGTCTATTGTCCCTGCCTCGCTCGCGCTGTCGCACTCGCCGCGGCTATACATATCACATCAGAAACCGCAGCTATATTATTGTCCAGTTAGACGTTTATCCGTTATTCGCTTATCCATTATACGATATTCCGTTTCTATGATTTTCCAGATTATTTATTTAGGCAGATATTAGACAATTATCCCAGTATCCCCTTTCCGCGACTATAGTGAAAACTGCAATGTTTTTTTTTT
>JAHWFP010203108.1:0-22711 GCA_023313725.1 Lithobius niger
CCAAGTGTAACATGAAGTTGAAGTTAATTTAGATGTCCCTCCCCCCTCTGTGTCGTTATTATGTTGATGAGTTTGTAGCTCAGCAGGATTGTTTCGTATATTTCAGCGGGGGGGGGGGACATCTAAATTAACTTCAACTTCATGTTACACTTGGAAGAGAAGTATCTTCCAACAGATTGCTAATCAGCTTTCAAAAGTCAATGACCGATAGCCATATCCATAGCGATGTCTTCTACGTGAAAATTACCGCAACCCCAAACTTCAATTTCATAAAAAGAAGGGAAGTAGAAGACAGCATTCCTGTGTCAGGGCACGTTTACGCAACGACCCGCCTTTGCAATCTCGCAGCTAGAAGCTAGAAATCACCCGAAATTCCAACATGGCGGCGGTTTTATGACTACCGCCTCGCAACGAAAACAGCAAATAACGTGAGTTCAGAAGCGTTTGTGAAAATTGTTTCGTCATGAGGAATTCTTTATATTATTGGCACGGATTATAAGCCTGCAAGTATTTACTCAAACGATGTTGGATTTAGCTAATCCATTTAGCGTTGTTACCTTTGCAATGTCACCTTTGCCATCGCGATTGAGTTCTAGCTGCGAGAATGCAAAGGCGAGTTGCTGCCTAAACGCGCCCTTACACTGGAAACCCCAGACCTGATTATCTTGTTTTTTATTAGTTATTTAGTATGGTTCTTTGAATAAAATTTTCAAAAGCGGATATGTGGTGTCTTTCGGTGGTTTTGTGCTCTTAATCTTATCCTTTTGGTTCTCACGGTTGGGCAGTGTGGGTATGATCCATACCGAGATTCCTGATGCCACCTCTTGTTGCACTCTATAGTCGAATAGTTATTTGTCTCATAGTGTAAGTATTATGTTGTAACTTAATTATGTTTAACTTTATTTTCTCTTGGTAGTTTAATAGTGAAGCTACAATTTTGTCCTAAATTTCACTAAGTATCAACTATAAATATCCAATACGATCAAATCTTAACTCCATATGCAAATTACCTTTTGCATTCTTATACGCATGAGGGATCCTTGCCAAGAGAGACTTCACTACCAGGCTTCCGGTGGAAAGGTTAGTTGGCCTGGATCAGCACTTTTGGTTTTGCCAGGTGTCGGGATGGTTCAGTTGGAGCATTTTTGACGTAAGCATCTGACGTCGTCACATTTTCTGCACTTTGTACCAGAAGTTGGGAAGTTAGCTTCATGGCCTTTTGTATGCGGTAAACCCCGGTTTCACGTTTTATGCGAGAATACGCCTTGACCCGTCCTAATTTCTGACTTCACGATGCGCTTACCCCTCTGCGCTTCACGACAAAGCCCTGATCAGGTAAAGATCTTAATTCAACTTATAATATTAAACCTAGCAGATATGTTTTCGTAACGAAGATAGGGAACTTTTGTGTAGGTCAGGAATGTAACACCGTGGGACACGATATAGTTTACCGAATATAATTATAGGCAGCATCAATCAAGGCTAGAGTGCGTTTACTAGCATGAGCAATTGTGCACCATTTATATATTCAGAGTAACCGCTGGTAGAGTGTGTAGGTGTGCGTAGCCTTCGCCATTTTCGCTAATCCCTGTTGTACTTTTCCCAGGGGGGGGGGGGCATTGCCCCTGTCCTTTTGGGGAAAAATGTCCTTTTTTGCCCATTTTGAAGAAAAAAACTTCCCCTATTTTGCTATTCTGCACTGAAAAATGCTGGTCGCAGCGAGGAGAAAGGGCCTCGAGCCCTAAAAGGGGCAAAAAGAAAGCCAGGAAGCCTAAGAAAGGGGCCAAAAAAAGTCCCGAGAAAAATAAAGCCTCAGCGTGCCCAGTTGCCCCTGCTCTCTCGGTTGTCTGTGCACGCTGCTGCTGAAGATTGTTCGCTGATATTCCAGTTGCCATTTGATGTGTTTGAGCGAATTAGTTTTCTTTGTGTTTTGTGTTGACGAAATGCAAGGCACGAATTAACTTCAATTCTGAAATAGCTTGCTTAAATAGTAACGTTTTTGATTAAGTTTCTTTGACCCAGATGTGTGACGTGGTGTAATTTACCTATAAACCTGTTGGTTCTTGTTGTGGGGGGAAACCCTCGAAAGTGTTGTTACGAGTTGAATAATTCGTATACTCCTTCCCGAATCCGGGCCTTCCCTCCAAAATTCCCTCCCCCCCCCCCCATCCCCCACAGACAATCATCCAACGGCCATAACGTCCCGTTTCTTATTACTACTCCTACACACCTCTTTATTCCCCGAAGAGGAGAGCACAATTCATTCTTTCTTCTTTAGCAAACGACTATAGTGAACTTAGTTATTAAGGGCCCCCGCGCATTAAGCAACCAGTTCACTGCGGCCAACGAGAATGCTTATGGTACATAAAGGCAAGTTAGGTATATATAGCAAGTCAGTCGCAGCGGCCACTGGGATTCCGAGCGGCGTGCAGGCGACCACAGGGTGACCATACTTGCTCCGTGTTCGTTTTTCCACGTGATCGAGAACATAACAATGGTAACCGTTTCACATGACCGCGCCGTGTTTTTGGGCCGCCACTACCACTGGCCACACGATCTGGCCGCCCAGTGCGCGTGGGCCCTAACAGCGATATTTTATGTTTTTTTTTTTTTTTTATAATTTCCATCTTTCCAAATTTGCTTTCCGCCTTTCAATATTAAGTGCCCCGCGCACACTAGGCGGCAAGTTGCGCGACCAGGTCGCTGCGGCCAATGAGAATGTTTACGGTATATGTATACAGCACTGCACACTTGGCCGCCACGGCCAATCAGTCGCAGCGGCCACTGGGATCCCGGACGGCCTTCAGGCGACCACAGGGGCGGCAATGCTTGCTCCGTATTCATTTTTCACGTGATCAAGAATAATCAAGGGAAAACGTACGTGGCTACTGTGTACGTCGCTGTGGTTTTTTTTTTTGGCAGCGATGACCACTGGCCGCACCCCCCGGCCCCCCCCCGGGCGGGGGGGGGGGGGCGCTAAATGTAAGTGAAAATTAAGAAAATAAGTTTCGTAGGCCCTGTTTATTTCTGATAATATACCTGTAAGAAACATTTAACTCGGCGTAACAGAAACATGGGTTATGATCTTTATAACATTGCGGCCCAAATACAGTTGAAATCTGCTGCACCGAACGACGTCCATTTTCTGTTAAGTGACAAATTTCATTTCATAATTAAGGTGAGCAATACTTTTTTTGTTACTTGTATTTTTAAAAAGAATTAACTAGCTTTAATATTTCAATATCGCTGTAGGCTTGGCACCAAGGCCGGGCCAACGTCAGCAAATCTGGGAAGCGGGGGGGGGGGGGGGAGGGGGGAGGAAAAAGATAATTTGACACTCCCTGTCGGGTTTGCTTCCGGATGCGCCTTTTTGTTTTTAATACCTTTTATTTTTAGGCCATAAAACGGGAGTGCAATCTATTCAATAATGCAGCTATTCAATGAATAATGCATATTGCCCGTATAACCTGGGACAATTCATAAACTATTAAACACACAATCTTTTTTTTTTTTTTTTTTTTTTTTTTTAAAAACTTTAAAAAATTAAATGGTTGCACCTTTTTTTTTGCCGTTTTTAATCATTTAAATTTTTTGCCCTTCCCGCCCCCCCCCCCCCCCTTCGTCCTTTTGCTTATGTTTTAAACATGCTGTCTTGTCCGTGGAAAATCTACCACTCAAATACTCAAGTTCAAGTTTATTACGAGAGACTAAATGGCCCCAACGCCATACACTCTCTTGTAACTTAAATTTAAAAACTACCTATAGTGTCCGTGTCCTATCTTTAGTTCTCCGCAAAACAAACACAGATAATCGATTGTACGGTTTCAGTAGCAGAGTGCCTTGTTGATATCCAAGATGGTTACAAAAACAATGGCGGCCATCGATTAAAGCCACCCCCTCTAGGAACACGTAGCCGCGCAAAAAATACTTGCAGGACTCAAGATACGCCGCGCACACAATACAACTAACCCACAGTACAGTCCAGGGATACACAGGATAATCTAGTTCTATTACCCCTGTTAACTACACAAAGTCAACAACTCGTTACCCAACCAAAGGTTGCACACATATACTTCCTGCTACCTATTTCCAGTACTCTAACCACCATGTAACAGCGGAGGAGAGAAAGCAAGCCAATGCTGGTATCCAACACAATCGATTAATCCTTATGCAAAATTCAGTACAACATTTGAAGTGTTCAAACTTCAATGTAATGTAGTGTGCCATCGTGCATTAGCAATATTTATTAAAGGGATATACCTCCCAGCGCCATTTGTCTCGATCCTCCACATTAAGTACGGCCCCAAAGGTCTATTTACTTACCGTTAGTCTTTCCCTTGCTAAAAAACCGTTTTAAAATGTGGCGTCTAGGAGATTTTCTGTTGAATATTGGGGAACTATATTTAAGTACGTTCCGTCACTAAATGATGCAATACGCACGTACAATAATCATGACGTTTCATCTGTGTGTGTACATTTACTAATTTTCTAATAATTACCATGAGATCAAAAATCTAAAATCTAAAAGGCTTATGCAGTAAAACTTTAAATTAATTATTCCAATAGATCGCCGAAGCAAAATTATAAGACACTAGTCTAGAAAATTATAAATTGTGATTTTAAAATACAAGAATCATTACGGTTTTTGACGACACGATCAATGGGTTCTCACGGTGGCTGGACTATTAGGCGCAATGCCAATTGAGACAGTAGCTATGTTTTTCACTGCGAGGAACGAAGCTACCGTCTCAGTTGACCTTAGCTTTGGTAAATACGCGGATGTGATCGTCGCGTGTGTGTTGTGAGGCAGGCGGAAGGTTATAAGGCAGGCGGTATGTTGCTTTAAAGGAAGCGCCATCACCCATCATACCTAGTTGCTGATCAATATTCTCTGGAAATTCACACTACTTTCTGCAACATCAGAAAATAAAATTAGAAAAGCATGTCACATTCTGAAAGCTCTTCTCACCCTAGTTGATTTGCGCATTGCATTTTAGGACTCTAGGAAATGTCTGTTGCTCCCCCGACGTTAAAATGTACATTACCAAGCGAATTCGAATTTCCACTTGCCATATTTAGCTTTCCAACTACCTGAAGTCAATTATTGGGAAGACGTCAACACATCATAAATCATAGCAATATTATTCGTGCACGCGCCAGTGAGCAAATTTTGATTAACCCGGGGAGAAGCAAATGCAATTTATTGTATAATTTGCAGTCAATGATTAATGACATAATTTTTTTTCGGGGGTTCCGTTGCGCATTTTATAATTTACAACCATGAAGGCATGACTTTACTTGCATTGAAGTGTCGTTGACGAAGCAGATCCAGGACATCGTCCTAAAAACGCCATGGCCTCCATCAAGATAAAATGGACGCAAAATCAGAAATGCTAGTTGTCGCACTGGCTTTTGATTTTTTAAGAGCACTTCGATTTAGGCTGGGTTAGAACTGATACTGAAACATACCATCCAATATTACGCTTCATGTGTTGCCTGAACAAAAATTCAAAGAATAATTAACAAAGGAAATCTGCGTTTGTGCAGTGTACGTTTGTTTGCCCTTCGTTTTTTTGTGTGACTACTAAGCGACAATACCCTTCACTCGCCCTTTTTTACTGCTACCGTGCCAAGAATGAACACGCTCGCCCTTTATCATTGCTACCGTAAAAAGAATGAACACACGCGCCCTATCGCATTATCTACTGGCTACCCTGATTTCCCCATCTATGTCCCGACCAGGGCAGAGAATATATAGTATGTCTCAGAAGTACTGAACCAGGTAGGCCTATACAGTGTAGGCCTATACCATATTAGGCCTAAAGTGTACAAATCAGCGAACTATCAGCAAAATATACACCTAATTAGAGTAGCAAATGTCTTCCACAGGCGCTCACTCGCTGTAAACCCAGGACTCGAACCCAGGACTTTCTTCTAGGTGTAGTACAGGCCTATACCATAGGCTAGGCCTATCGCCTACCTGGTTCAGAACTTCTGAGACATACTGTATAGGTACCACTCTGTCTCTGACAACGATAAACATTTGACCGTAACCAGTATCTGCTTTCAGTGAGTTACCGCCAGAGGACGCTGTCGTCAAGTAACTGGAGACGCAAAGCATCATGGGGATCAAAACTATTTAGCGTCACTAAAGCAAATTGATCACGATAAGAATACAAAATTATTCGCTTAAAATATATCATAATTCAGATTAGGACATTAAAATAATATTAAGAAACATCATAACTGTTCGATCAAGTTTTATTTTTTAATGCCAACATTCAGTTTTAAAACGCGTTGTCGTTACGAGTGGAGCTAAGTATAACGCACGGTTTTGTGTTCCGAGAACGTCCGAGAAGCGTGCTCATCGGCCATTCAGGCTGAAGCTTCTTCCGTGGTTTACGTTTATTGTAACGAACTATACATTATACAGTTTGAATCCAACACAGAATAAGTTCAACTTGAGATGTTGCTCACGCGCGAGTATTTCGTCATTTTCCGCAGGTATTGTCGCTATTACTATGGTTACCATCGCAACGATACAGCCATTTTTTTTTTAAGTTTCGCCTCCTACGATAACCTGACAAGCGCTGCCTTCTGGTGCCGTTGGTGGAAGCAGGTATTATTTTATAACACGTTTTCAGAAAAGCGTCACTACCTACTAATCTACCCTGGTCTCGACCTTAGCGAAATATGTGTGTGTGTATATATATATATATTTCGCTAAGGTCGGATCATACACGGTAATTATAATGTAAAAGCCGAAATCCAATCGCTCAGCCACACTGCCACGGTTTAAAAAGCAACAGCGACGAGCAGCATTTAGCATGCACACGTAAATATGGTTGAGCTTTAGAGCTTAGAAAGGTTGTATTCCTCGCTCAGCCAGTCTGATCGTTAAATCCAAAACGCAACAGAAGTATAGGTTTGTGTTTGTATTTAGGAAATACTAATTAATAGGCAATACTAATTAATAAGTAATAGGCTAATTACCTGTATTAGGGACCGGTCATTATTTGAGTATTGGGGGGGGGGGGGAGCAGACGAACTGAAAATATTATCTCCATATTTTCGACGACTTCCCCCTCTCTCCCAAGATCCTGGAAAAAAAAGACCGCCCCACTAAGGTTCAAAAATATTCTACAACCCCCCCTCCCCCTCACCCCCCACCACAAAAAAAAGTAAGCTTCTTCTGATGTCTTTGCTTAAGTGTAGATGAATTCCTATGGACTAATTAAAAAATTGGATTTCGCGTACCACAAGTTTTCAATTGTGTGAAAAACGAGCCATGACCTAACCATCTCTGCACCGAAATTCATTCATGACGGCAGAATAACTTTTAATATACGGAATGCATATTGGCATATAGGAGTAAGCATGTCCATGTCCTTCACACCGACAACCCCGTGTAATATGAAAAATACCCCAAGGTGCAAAAACATTTTTGAAAAGTCGTTGTAGGAAATATTCACTGGCTAACACAAGAAACTCGGGAAAAGGGGGGAGGCGAGCGTCAGGTAAAAATCATAAAAAAAACTTACATGATGGGAGCGTCTGGGACTCCCCACATGCTACGGTATTTTCAGAAATTTAGAAATTATTTAATATACAAAAATGACTTTTTTTCCTCATTTTTTTGGTGACCCCCCCCCCCTTACGGTAAATGTATGACCTCCTTCGAAAGTGTCCAAAAAACATATGACCCCGTTCTTGAGGGCCCCCAAAAATCCATGGATCTCCAATTTTTCTCATCCCCCTCCCCCTGAAATAAATAATGACCGTATGTAAAATAAAATACAGTCGCCTCCTGGCATGCATTGAACCACAAGGCATGTACATAACATCAATTTAATTTTCGGAAAAACGCTTCACATATTTTCCTTGGTCACCTAAGGTACATACAAACAACAATGAGTAAAATGAGCTCCCGAAATCAAACCTGCAACTCTCCCCAAAGGTTAATACTTGCAACTATTAAAAATAAATAAACCATTAAAAATGACAATGAAGGGCTGACAACAGCCTGGCATTCATACACACGCCATATGGACACACCCAATCGACCATGGATCTTTACATTCCGTAAAAACGTTTTTTTTATACTTTATATTTAGTTTGCTGGGAACTCTTTAAACACCTCCTGCCATTTCTGCATATGGTTGACATTTTTTACAATGTTAAGATTCTCCGTTACATCCTCTCCGTAACCACAAAATAATTTGAGTTTTGGTTAAATAATGACCGGTTCCGCAACCAAACCTGCAAAGAGCAAGTGAGCAGTTCATGCTGTCCTAATTTGTCATGGTGCACTCGCTAAAATGTTTATTTTGTGCGTTATCTCAAGCCATGCTAAGTGCCTTCGACTTGTCTACAAAACGTGCCAGAAACGGCCAATAGAACAAAGCTATGAGGGCTTATACAGACTGGGTCACCACGGCCGCGCCACCACACCGTCCGATGGCTTCTAGTTTTTCCAAACCAGGCCTAAATGCCAACCCCGGGTTTGAAAATTATGAAACCCGGGTTTTACACAAAATTTAACAAGACACAACGAAGGTTCATAAGTCTCACTCCGTAATATTGTTAATATTGCATTAAAAAAAAAGCAAACTTGTAACATTTATTAACTATATTTACACTTTTTAGAAAATATCTTAAACTTGTTAAACAAATTCTATACTAGCACATTTACTGTGCCGATCCTAACTCGTTTAGTAGGAAAAAATAAATACAGATGCAAACCAATTTACGTTGCCTTTTGGAGTTATATGTCAGACTGCCTGAGCGGGGAATCGAACCCATGACCTTTGAAGCCAAAGGCCGAGGTCCTACTGCTGAGCCATACTGACACGGTTCTATTAAATGCTGCCTATGGACAATATCCTTTTAATGGCCGTGTCAGTATGGCTCAGCGATAGGACCTCGGCCTATGGTTTCAAATGTCGTGGGTTCGATTCCCCGCTCAGGCAGTCTGACATATAAATCCAAAAGGAAACGTAAATAGGTTTGCATCTGTATTTATTCAACTATTGTTGAGCCTTGGGCTTTCCGTCTTTAATCGGTAAGTAGGACCTTAGAAAGCATTAAAAGTGTTCGTTTAAAATTAACTTTCATTAACGTCAGTAAAAGACTAAAGGTTCGCGTTCGCAGTAACGTAGCCACGAGGTGAGCAAGATGCAGCCCGCAGCTGGAAGAGGAAGTAAGCAAGCTACAAAGCGGGTTATTTATGGCAATGGGGGGAATGAGGAGGCTTTCTTGCTTGCCCGATCAGTCCCATCACCGACCTAGCTTACTCACATCTCACTTGTCTTTAACTAAAATGCTTCATAAAGAAGCAAAAATGCGAAAATAATGGAGTGAAAATGGTCCAAAATGGAAAGAGAACGCCTTTATTTCACTATAATGTAAAACCCGAAAAACCTAAGTGTTTGGCTCAGCTAAACCCGGCGTTTGGAGGGGGGGGGGGATATAAATCGTAAGAGAACCCAAGTTTCAGGTCACTCGAGCTCGAAACACTAATTGCGTCTGCGGAGTCCTACATATTCAGAGTGGAGTTCTAGTGTGGAAAACCGGAAAAACCAGAAAAATTCAGGAAATTTATGAAGTCTGGAAAATTCAGGGAAAGTTCAGGGAATTTGATAAATATATACTGAAAGTCAGGGAATTTGAACAGTTTCCAGAACGTCTCTTTCACCTATAAAGAATAGCTAATTCGGATATAGCAAAAACTTTCACTTTATTTCAATTCAAACTTCATGTCCGTTTTGTTTCATTTCTGATAAAGTGAAAACTCCTTAAGCCTAAGTAATGTGGGCCTAAGTGCGTTTCTAGTTTTGGTCAGACTATGGCCTTTTCCAACTCTTTACCAATGCCAGTTAGGGGAGTGCAATTTTTGAATTAGCAAAGCAATACGATACATTTATTGCGAATTAGTGAAATGTGAAAAACATTTTTTTTAGTTCTGTACTGCACCTTCCTTCGACCAAAAAAAAAAAAAAAATCGGGAAAAGTGTCAGTATTGGCGTGGAAAACCTGGAAAGTTCAGGGAATTTCAACAAGAGGTTTTGAACGCCACCCTAATATTCGTCTTTGCCAGCGCCACGAAAGTCGGTGGCTGGACGATGCAATTTTTGGAGCCACCAACTAGCAGCGCCACCACATGATTCCATTGTTTTCAATTGGATGCTGCGCATTAGGCGTTCTGGCAGCGCGGCCAGATTATATTGACGTGTATTGTGAACTTTCAAATGAGTGTTGCTGGTCGTACTGGTGGCACCACCATGGTGGCTGTAGACTTGTTGATTAGCCGCCACGGTGGCACCACCCTAACTCAATTAGGACCAGTATGTAGAGGCCCTAAAAGAGTCCAAGTCCTGCCATTATTTACACGAATTCGCAAGTGCGAAGCTGGGAGGGAAGAGAGAAAAATAACATTCGCGCCGTTTAGTTGGGATGAAATTTTAATAATTTAAGATAGCACGATTTGTTAAAATAATATGACTAATCTAATCGGTCGATTAGAATTGGCTAGACAAAAATTAAGCATAATACAAATCGCATGCTGGAGCGTAAGTCGGAAGCTCGAAGTTCAACCACCGAATTAATCCATTTCTGTTAGCGCCGAGTTAGCACACGACGACAACATCCTCACAAATAAATCAAAAGCAGAAAGTTAAAAATTCTCCGTCCCTATGCCCACAAACCATCATCTAAATAAACACGTTTAGGAGTGATAACAACAACTGTCAACTCTCCCAAATTAGATTGCTTTAGGAATTATGATGCGTTTTCAGGCCTCTAGCACACGGCTCTTCTTAATCCCCGCGACGCGATATACGTCATTAGTCATGTTTAATTAACAAACGGTACCATCGTTGTTCTCACTCGACGAACGATTTGCCTGCGCTGCACGAAGGCCCGGCGTGAAGCCCAACCCGCGAGAATAAAGAACGATCGGGCAGCTTCCACTCTCGATGCAGCGCACGAAGCGGCAGTAGCCAAGGCGTAATCGTTAGCTAGGCAGGCTGGTAGGCATTCGCAAGTGACATCGTCTAGTCATAAACTCGCAGAATATACACCGGAAGGGCAGTTCACTCCTCCCAGAGCCTGTAATCATAGCCTGGAGCTATTTACCCCTCGCTTTATTTCCCATTACGTTGGACTCGTCCATTGTAGTCACGTAGGAAGGTGAGGTCCGAAGGGCAGAAGCGATCGAAGACTGTATTTTTTTCTCCCCTTCTGATCCTATCACGAACATGCCATAGTTCTCCGGCTGGTTGGTGCATAAACCTGTAGTGGGCCCTTAATAAACCGCGGGACCCTTAAACCGGTCCCCTTCTTCCCACCATTTGCAAAGGAATACCTCAGAAAAATTCAGTTGTATACCCCTACCAAATCTCTTTTAAGTTCAAACTACTAAATCTAATGGTTTTATTTATATTTTTATTTTCATATTTGATTTCGCATTGTAGCTGGAGGATGCTTTTTGTCATCAAGTACCCTTTCTGTGGTATTGAACAATTTTTATGGGGAAAAGTGACCCTAAGGTCAGCCAGACCACCTCATAAGACAGAGGTCCCGGCTTCGAGCCTGACCTAAGCCCTACCAAGCATTTTTGGGAAGAGAAGGGCCCTGCGATACAATGTGCTCCTGTCGATTGTGACATGTAAAAGATCTTAAGAATGTCCACTCGGAGTTTCATCAAACCTACCAGGTTATCGAAATTTGGGATTTTTCTGATTTATTAAGTACTTTTGCGAGTTACGTTTTCTTGGATTTATGTTTCTGCGATCATACGAGTTGGAGTGTATGTGGTGGGGCACACCTCTGTACCAGGAAAGTTGTTGTTTGTCCCAATGGACCACCGTAGTAACAACACGCGTTTCTTCCCATTTGCCCTCCAAACTTGTGCCCTCCTGATATGACGCTTGCCGAATGTTGCTTTCCACACGAATATGTGCCACCCCAGTTGTTTTATTTCCCTCCCACTAAGGCTGATGTAATTGTTTAATGATAATGCACGTCCAGCAGGCGTGCAACTGGTGCAAATGCCTATATAAGGCAGCATTACCAGTCTTTGCTTTAGTCAATGTTAGCACCCACACAATGTAACTTACATTGCACGATTGTTTTAGGGTTTCTCGCATTTTGTTCGAATTAGACTTCTTTGCAATTCAATATTACCCAGCCCAATCGGATTGGCATGCAGTTTCATGTAGAAGTTTTAAGGACTATCATGACGTCATCAAGCTAGTCATTACAGACTTGTATAAAAAAAATTTCTAAGCGGTTGCAGAGATTAGCTTAGTTGACTGCCTAGAAAGGAGATCCTGTAAAAGTTCCTACCAGCTTATGCCGACCAGGTCAGTGTGAAAAACTGCTCCTTAGTATGTTGAACTCGGTAACGCCTCCATCCAACATAATTTGGAAGAGCGATAATTTAGAATCTGTATAATAACCCTTAATTCGGCGAACTAGCCATCAAAATGGTCACTGCTTCTGAATAATTTAGGTTTGAAAAAAACATGCAGAAGGCATTGCCAGCCGTCCAAAAACTGTAAAAACCTTTTTTGCCAGCCAAGCGAAACAATCAGTAACAAATGACGACAAACCCGCTGTTCACAGAAGGGCTTTGTAGCGGGCGTTAACCGCTTCCGGGCATCTGCCCGACGAAGCCCTAAGGCCCTACGTTTACAATGCCTGGCAGTAACAATTCACGAAAAGAAATTGTAGTTTGTTTATTTTTAAAACAAGTCCAGCTTCATTTCATATATTTACGCTAACCAAGGGAGGAACGACTGAAGGGGATGCAGTGATTGAGTGAGCGAAGCGAACGAAACTCAGCGGTTGTTAGCCAGTGTGCGCAAAAATATGATTGCAAAACTAAGTTTGGTGAAGCATGGACACTGAACATACATACGAGAGACCGAACCGTACCAGTGTTGCAAAGGGTGCATCCAACACCACTCGTGCATAGTACGGGCTTTGGCTTGTAATACTTAAAAGTGCGTATGCGATTTGCTTTGGTGTCGACACCTGCAATCATGCCATATCATTATTATTTTAGAGTTCCCGAAAGTAGATTTTCACTACGTGCGTGTTTCTGTCCGTCTGTCACTGTGTCTGTCTGTGTTCATGATAACTAACTTCCAAACCCACCGTCCGATTTATTTCAAGTTCTCCACATGCATTCGTTTTCTTTTTGTAGATTTCTGTTTGTGGATTTAGTAATAGATATCCGTGAGGAGAAGGCAGTTTACAGGCAATAATTCCTCGTTTGTGAGAAACGGCTAGTCCAATATCTAGGGGGTTTAGGGAAATCCACTCGTGCTGACGTGGCTCGTGGGATTTCCGTCCACCCCCTCGATATTGGACTAGCCGTTTCTCGCTAACGAGTAATTATCACCGGTAAACTGCCACTCCTCACGGATATCTATTATCTACAATTAAAGCCAGAGCCCAAATTTCAAAACTGTAAAACTGGAGTTTCAGCTTTTCCATCGTAATCTAAGAAAAAAAAAAGATATACTCAATTTGGACCACAAAAAAATATGTGATATACTCCAAAATAAAACTTGTTAAGGATTCCCGCCCAGGTTTACGGCCGTTTGACTTCGTGATATCAAACACCAGGCTCTTTCGCCAAGTTAATCCCACCGACTAAGACTTCGAACGTAAAATGAAATAACTAAAAATTGCGCAGTAAGCAAATTTCATATATTAACACTGGCGATAGCCAGGGTTAGTAAGGGTCGACCTAGGACCTCTGTGTTAAACTTTCAACTTTGAGTGCTTTTAATCTGTAAACTACATTTGGAATCTAGCCTTGACTAGTCAAGACCTGTCTGCAGTTCAAAAAGGCCTTTTCTAATTGGTTAAGTGGTTCAGGGGTTAAGGTACTCTAAACGACCAGATTTATTATTTTACATTGTTTTAAACATTGTTATTATGCAACAATGCCAATTATCAAACGCCAGCTGCAAGACGTAGACTGAAGATTAAAGGATTTGTTTCTATTGTCAACACTGGCTGGTGTTGTTGTCTGGGGACATAGGGCCTTAGGGCTTCGGGCTTCGGGCAGATGACCAGGAGTGGTTAACGCTCGTTAAAATCATTTGAAACCCTTTAAACCCTTTGTAGCCGGGTTAGTAAGGGTCAGCCTAGGGTCTCTGTGTTAAACTTTCAGCTTTGCACTGTTTTACAGTTGAGCTGCAATTATAAAAGTAACACG
Source organism: Lithobius niger (assembly GCA_023313725.1). Taxonomy (NCBI): domain Eukaryota; kingdom Metazoa; phylum Arthropoda; class Chilopoda; order Lithobiomorpha; family Lithobiidae; genus Lithobius; species Lithobius niger. The sequence goes on from JAHWFP010203108.1 coordinate 14,231, forward strand.
AATTAATAAACAAAAACGGAACATTAAATGTTTAGAGCAAGGGTCTAAAAGTCAAAACCTAGAAGGAACACGGACAAGCTTTGACAGTCGGGTCTAGGTGTAAAATTTCGTCAGTAAGAGGCTGGTAAGCATTAGACCCTTACTACCCGGTGGCCAGCAATAAATACATTTTTGACGAAAAACTGTAATCCTTCTACAATGACCCATGTGACGATCCAGTGGTAGTAGGTATACGTTTCCTGCTTTGCTTTATGTTTAAAATTATTTTTCGATTTAGTAACATGACAGCATATTCACAGCAGATAGTATTATTGCCTATCCTCTACCATAAATCGACGAAATACAACAAAAAATTCTAAAGCATCAGAAGACAAAATGCCAAACTTCACAAGAAAATCGTGTTTTAAAGTTCCTTAACAATATTCTAAAAACAAAGAAAACCTGCTACAACCGCTCATACACACGTTCTATCTGAACAGACTAAAACTAAGCTAACCACCGGGTAGTAAGGGTATAATGCTTACCAGCCTCTTACTGACGAAGTTTTACACCTAGACCCTGACTGTCAAAGCTTGTCCGTGTTCCTTCTAGGTTTTGACTTTTAGACCCTTACTCTAAACATTTAACGTTCCGTTTTTGTTTATTAATTTCATTTAACCTTCGAACTATTATGCGGAGGGATTAATTTGGCGAAAGAGCTTGGCGTTTGATATCACGACTTCTAACGACCGAAAACATTGGCGGGAACCCCTAACACGTTTTATTTTGGGGTATTAAACAGGACGGAAATCCAAATGAGCGCGAGTTTATGAAAGAACTCGTTAGTTCTAATCATGAATAAGAAACTTAATCAGAAACTACACATAAACGAAACCTAAAAGCACTTGCGCCACGTGACCATTGTCATACAAATCAACCTATTCTTTCATTAAGTCCATAATTTCAACTATTCGAATTCATTTTTCAGTTTTGCCCATTTATACGGAAATAAATCTGCTTGGCTACCATCCAAACCATCGACTTCTGTTTTCCTTTTCTTTTTTACTTTTTGTTTTTATATCTTTATCCATTTACGTAACAATTTTTTTCCTTACTCAACATTTCGTCTCTTGGAAAAAGACAGGTGTCACAACCATTGCTTCCAGTCCTGTTAGCTTTTGTGTTTCGTTGAGAATTGAACGTGACTTTTGTGGGCCCATTTGCTTCGGCTTCGGATGTCAAAAAAGAAAAGGGCCGGAAAAAAAAGGTATTCAATTGGCTGTGACCCGAACACAAGTTTCCTGCAAGAAACGGTTAATGTAATGGGGCGGAAAACGAAGCAATTAGATCATTTTAGAAGCGCGGATAATTGGACGAGCAAAAAACATCCTAAAAATCACACACCCGAACCCTAACTTCCTCCCTTCTTTCTTTCTCAACAGAGGCTGTTAAGACTTGTTGAAAATATGATGTACTCGCTTTCAAACACATTCTTCTGTGGGTAGGGGGAGGGGGCGGATGGGGGCGAGTAAAATTGTGAGGCCAAGTTTTTTTAGGTTTTTAAACTTGGGGGCTCAAAAAAACTTTGACCAAACTAGAAGAAAAATATAATTTTAGTCATCAAATGTGAGACTTGCAGCAGTCAACATTTCTAAAATAGCCGCAGCCTCTGCCCCCCCCCTCCAGACCGTTCCCCTTCGTTATGTAAGTTTTTATAAGATTTTTACGTTATTTCTAGTGTCATCCGGTTAATAGTTTAAAAAAAGGTTTTTGCACCATGGTACGTTTTTCATGTAGGACTTGTTGATGTTGGTGAAGACCAGCGACATGCTGACTCGCTGACTCACAAGTATAAACTGAATTGCCGGTGAGCATTTTTGGGTCGAGAGTGACATTGTTTCGGCTCCGTCATTACATATCTTCCGCAAAAAAACTTATTACGTGTAATTTAAGGGCTCACTTATTGCGCCCTAAAAACTGCCCTTGAGGCTAGCCACCCCCATTTCTTCCTTTTAATCCCCTTTTCTTCCTTCACGTAGTATTGAAATTTTTTTAAATTTTGACGTGCAGTTGCTAATGCGAATTTGCTTTTGTTTTTTAAAAATTAGCGTGCTGTTAGTGGTGCAGCCCGACCCTTGCATGTCCACTTTGCTCTTTTAAATGGAGCAAAGAAAGTTATTTTATTATTATTATTATTATTGTTATTATACCCAACATTTTTAATGACATACCAAAAATATTATTAACTTGTTTAAATAAACAACAATTTAAAATACGAGTACAAGACTTTTTGTTTAAAAATGAAACAAAAACTTAATATTCAATGCTTTTGTAAACAACGTTAAAATTATTTAAATTTTTTTAAAAATTTACTTTTCTTGTATAGTGTTTGATGTTAGAATTGGCGAAATTTGAAATTGTAATTCTTATGTTTTAAAATTGTTTCAACTGCAATCCTCCACATGGGGAGGGAAAGTTGTGTTGATGCGTGATTTATTTATTATTTTTCATTATTGTTACTTTTAAAATTGTGTCTTTGAATCTCACACAAACTGTCTTATAAACAGTTTCGAGGGTTACTGCTGTAACTAATTGAAATAAAATTTATTATTATTATTATTATTATTATTATTATTATTATTATTAATTATTATTATTATTATTATTATTATTATTATTATTATTATTATTATTATTATTATATTTGCCAGACCACAACTCCAAGGTAGACAAGGACGATACCAACCTCTGTAATCATTCGCGGAAACAGGTCAGAGTGCATGAAGATATATAGTGCTTCGTGAAAGGAAATTTGTACTCGGATTTACTCGTATGTAGCTTAATAATTCTGTGGTTATTCAGCCTTGTCTCTCTACTTCTTCAGCTGCATTTACTTGTCTCTATGTTCCGGATTGTTTCGCTCCATATTTTAGATGTTTTCTTTTCTTTTTTCTTTTCTTATCCTACCGTTCGTTTCAGATCTTTGGCTGCGTGTGTATCGTTGGCCTAAAGTAATGTCAGAACCATGTGGGTACAAATAACCAGTGTATTTCCGTGCCCTTCCTCCCATGTCCTGTCTTCCTGAAAACTAAATTTCTGATCAAATATGTGTTTACGATGTCTTGAAGTAAAATAAAAGAAGTTTCAGCCATTAAGACATCTTCAAATTTAATGCAGCCAAGCGCTTTCGCCTAATAAGACGTAATCAGGGCTAAATAAATCGGGACATCACCAGTTCCCACGAGAGGGGGGCATTGTTGTGATAGTTGGAAAACACTGGCTTGAATTTTGGCAGTTAATATTAATAAATAATAATAAGTAATAGTTATTCGTTAAAATCGAGCGGTTATCGATTTTTAACCAAAGGGTGTTTATATCACGGTTGGGACGTCAAGCTAATTCTTATTTAATTAAAACATTTTGTGTTTGTAAAAATTGCTTCAAGAAATAGGGTAATACCTTATGTCAAAATGAATGAAGGTCATTCCAATTTAGTTTGTGGAGGGGGAGATGGGTGTTAGACGGACGATTCCTTTGGTAGGTAGGCAGACTGTATGCTACGCTCAAGTTTGTGGAATGTGGGGGGTAGGTGGGAGTTAGACGACGCGTCGTTTCGCTAGGTTTGGCTGGTAAGCTAGCTCGCTCGCTCTGTTTGGAGAGAATAAACTTGGAATGGGCCAGCCAGACATATGAGCGTTAGCAGGTAAAGGATTTCATTTGGGATATCCCGGCAAGTTAAGTAATTCCTTTAGTACGTTTTCATTGCGTTACGGTTTTCGACGCTGTATAATTTTGGTTTGGTGTGTGCGTTCCCGTCGCGCGATCCAGAATTGTCAAAAGTGTTGAGTTATCGGCAAAAGTGTGGGGTAACTTGATAACCCACACTTTTTGCGATGACGCACACTTCCGCTCACGGTTAACGGGATTTAACCTACGGAAATTTAGCACGGCGGTGAGTTAGCGTGACGTCACAACCGTGGTATAAATTCATTTATACAGCAAAGAAACTACCGGACAGAAAAGTGATCTCATCCTCCACTTATACGCAGTCCGACATTAAAAGAGCAGCTAACGTGAATAAAAAGATGGAACATGGAAAAAGAAATAAAAATGCAGGTTAAATTATCTTTAGTCAAATGTAAACTCTTAAAAACACTTAATAATCAAAATTTAAAAAAAAAAATTAAAAATTTGTTGCAGAAGCAACCGGAATGACAAGTACCTGATGATCGCTAACTGCCATCTGACATTAAAACTACAAATTATGAATTACAAAAGTTTAAAAGTTTAAATGAAGATAATGGCTCGGCTGTAGAGGAAGGGTTGATGGAATTAGGTTGGGGCCACGAATGCCTTACCACCAAGGTTAGACCTACCAGGGACACAATGGTCCTTGATGGAATCGCCAGACGTTATCTTGTGAACTTGACAAAATGAATATTGGGTGTTGATTGTTTAAATTGTTGATATGTATGTAGAATGTGAGGGAATGTGTTTACATTTTAATTTTGGAAAAATATCTATTTGGGTTTGTTTTCCCATTTATCCCTGATTATGCCGCATTAGGCGAATTTTAGCTACATCAAATTTGAAGGTCCCTTAACGGCTGAAACTCCTCTTGAATTTCTGATTACAATACTTTGTTAGTTATTCCCTCCAATACTTTTAGTAAACTAATTAAATTCTAAGTAAACTAATTAAACGCAATTAATTTTTGTTTACTATTGAACTACACTCAAATAGAAACTTGTTGCTAATTGCCAGCAGGACTATTTAAAACTAGCGAATCAACAAAGCAGGTTAGCGTCTAATTTCCTTGATCATTAACACTGTAAACACCATTGATAATGGTTTGCTACGCTTCAACGAATTCGTGTAATGAAGTCTGTGAACGGTTTGGCAGGAGAGCTACGTGCTGTATTTGGGTTGCTGCGATTTGTACGTAATTACCTTGAGGCTTTAAAGTATATGAACGGGAGAAGTTTGCTGAGCTAACAACATGTATTGTTCATTTGTGTTAGGATTGGAGCTAAGTGCGAACATCAAATGTACACTATTATTAACGTGAAGGCAAGGTGTCTCCATTTACAAACGAGGTTGGCAAACTTTTACGTGGGATACATAAATTTTGGGTTTACATCATTTGGGATATGTCGTACGACCACACAAAAACGAAAATAGCAGGGTAATAATAATAATAATTTTTATTATAATTACAATAAAGTAACGCATCATAATCCTCGAAACTGTCAATAATAGTTTGTTTGAGTTTCAATTACTATCTTTTTCAGAAAATTAGCATACAAATTATTCATCACTTCACCACTGGTGATAAATGATAGAAAAACTTTAGCAAAACTTGCTATTTATGAAACAATTACAATCTTATTATTGAACTTTAGATATACATTAGGCTATTTATCTGAATACGCAAATACAAAACAATCCAACAAAAAACAAAAAAACAATTCAATCGTAATGCAGTCCTTTTATCGCATTATTTCATTATAACCTTTCAATCAATGGTTTTTCAGTTCTATTATACTTCGATCGGTCATCAAACTTCTATCTAATTTATTGAAAATGTGTGGTATGTACCAGTACTTGTTTCTTTTACCATATAATAATAATAATAATAATAATAATAATAATAATTCTATGAAATGAAATGAATGAAATGAAATGGGCTTGTATTTTCAATTTTTCAAGTAAAGAATGTACACAATAAGAAGACATGAAGTCTTTTGGTGCCCGGAGAAACAATAAAATGATACTAAAAATCACAAATGTAATTGCACAACACTATAAACATAAGTAAAAAAATACAGTTTAAGACAAAAAAATCAAAAAAAAATAAGTAAAGAAAATAAAAATAAAATAAGAACACAGGAAATCCTAAAAATAAACCAAGAAATGAAACTGGAAGCAGGAAAGAAAGAAAGACTTTGTTAGTACATGACAATGTTTGAAGTTTCAATGAAACTTGTGTGATCTACAATAACTTACATAAATAATAAATAAATTAACACAATAGTACAAAAAAACAAAACAAAAAAAGATAAATATTTTTCTTAGATATAAATATATAAATCATTTTCTTCAATTCTCTTCATATTTTCAATAGATATAATATACTTTTCTACTAATAAATCTTTTAACCTATTGATCGTGATAATATTAATAACAGTAACTTTATTCGTAAAAAAAACTAATAGATCCAAGGATGGGCGTGACAGTCACTGATATCTGGCCTCAAATTAATTTATGCAACTAAAAATAGAGACACACGCTGTGCTTAAGAAAATAAAATGCAGTATTTACAATAAAAATAAAATGAAGTTATGAAAATTGGACGGGTCTTTAAAGGAACCCAAGTCGTGATTTACATGGCATGAAATGTAAGCTTTTATCATAAAAAAAAAACCGTACGTGCCGTAACCAGGGATAAAAACATGTGTCTTTATTTTTAAAAAAAATGTGCATAAAGAGAAAAACAAAAAAAGTATGTACAATAAAAAATGTATAATATGGTTAAAAATCAATAACTTTTCAAAAACTTTAATGTCGAGCTGGCGTGTGTTCTAGTACATTGGAGGCCAATTGGACGTTTAATTCCCGACCTCGTATTGCCACGAATATTTTTTATCATAACTGTTGACTACTTGTCACCGTTATCCGTCAACAATTCATTTTCTTCCTAAGTTTTTAAAGGGATATACATCCCAGCGCCATTTTTCCCGATCCTCCACATCAAGTTCGGCCCCAAAGGTCTATTTCCTTACCGTTAGTCTTTACCTTGCTAAAAATCCTTTTTTAAATGTGGCGTGTAAGAGATTTCTGTTGAATATAATGGAACTTTATTTACTAACGACCCGTCACTAAATGATGCATTGCGTACAATAATCATGACGTTTCATCTCTGTGTGTACATCTAAAAATTTTCTAATAATTACCACGAGATCGAAAATCTAATAGACTAATGCGGTAAAAATTAAAGTTAATTATTCCAATAGATCGCCGAAGCAAAATTATAAGACACTAGCCTAGAAAATTATAAACTGTGATTTTAAAATACGAGAATCATTCCGGTTTGTGACGACACAATCATTGAATTGATTCTGTCTCGTGTACTATTCTTAAAGCCAACCGAGACAGCAGCTATGCGAGGAACGCAGCTACCACCCCAGCCGACCTTGGCACTGTAATTGCTCGGATGATTATCTGCGCGTAGCTGTAATTTGGCACGCGGAATGTTCTGAGGCAGGCCGGGTGTCCCTTTAAAAAACAAAACAGTTACAATGTTTCAGTTGTATCGTAAACATTCACTTAAAGGCAGGTATAACCAACAGAAAATCTTTATAATCTAGCGTGGTGCCAGCGGCGGTGACATCATTAACCTTTACAGCTTGCTCCCAGGTGCACGAGTACGTACGAAATTATCACTCAATAAATAAGGAGGCATGTGGATTGTTTGGGTCTTTAAATGATGTGGCATTGTACATTCCTTCGCTTGATGCAAGCAAGTGCTAGATAGTACTTCGGTAGCACTGGGCGGTACTTTAGCTTTAGCTTTTTGACGCGTTCCCAGCCGAAGCCATGGCGCTAGAAGGAAAGAGGGACAATTTTACTAGGTAAATCCAATCGGAAATTGCTAGGTTCTTTTACATGCTACAATCGACATGAGCACGCGACATCGCACGGCCCTTCTCTACCCGAAAATACCAGGGGTGGGTGAGGCCGGACCCGGACCGGAACCCGGGACCTCATTCATGCACATGAGACGGTCATGCTAACCATTAGGCCACCCTGCACCATCGCTGGATGGTGCTATTCTGCAGACGTTCATTAAATGATAACCAGTCTTTAATTCAGTGATTAAACAGGACAGAACGCCAAATGGGCTCGAGAAGGATTGAATAAGTACGATGCAAACCTATTTGCGTTGCCTTTTGGACTTAAATTTCAGACTGCCTGAGCAGGGAATTAAACTCACAATCTTTGAAACCAAATGCCGAGATTCCACCGCTGAACCGTTATGGTGTCAGTATAGTGCGGCGATAGAACCTCGGCATTTGGTTTTAAAGGTCGTGGGTTCACTTCCCCGCTCAGGCAGTCTGACATTTAAGTCCAAATGGCAACGTAAATAGGGTTGCATCCGTATTCATTTAATTCAATGACTCATAACATATTTAGTAAAAAGCAAAAAAGAGCGAAAAGGGATCTCTCTGGAAGACGTTGTGTATTGCCACTAACTATCACTTTTGCAAGACATTTGGTTCCATGTTCTCAGCATTCCATCTTTAAGACTTTCTTCTATGACGTCAAGCACGAATGGCCTTTTTAGCCTCGAGGCCGGGGTGCGTGCGGTGTCAAAATATTGCTGCTAGGTTGGCCATGCCAGTGGATTACAGGAGACAGGCAAGGCCGAGTGCAAAGGACTGCTTATTGCTCCCGGGATGTCCATCTCACTCTCCATTCGACTGCAGGCCAAGATGGAGACCG